>CM060858.1:20047567-20345067 GCA_030737845.1 Acorus calamus | reverse complement strand
TTTTTTAATATGATGTATTTTATTAGCTAACTAGATAAAAATGAAAAAGTGTGCAGACTACATATAAAACGGCAACCGAACTGTACATATTATTTTCTGTTTTTTAAAATCAAACTAGTGTAGTACTGTTTGCCATAATTTTTTTGGTGAGGGTGTGGTATGGAAGTGCTAAATGATGAATATTGTATATTTGTATTGCTATGTCTGAGTAAATATATATAAAATGTACAAGATTTAGCTGGTTAGTAAGGTTAGGATGATGAGCAGTGAGAGAGAAGAGTAAACTCAGGTCACCCTGCATTCTGGCCGCCCCATACTACAACCTTGATTATTCCAATTCAGAAGTGTTAAATTATTCCAATTGAATTCTAGAGATTTTGGCATTAATATCACTGAAAAATATCATTAAGTGAAAATACCCCTCTAGAAAATCTTTTTTTTTATACGCCTCAAAAATTCACAATTAAGAGCTTAGATTTGAGAATCCAAACAGATAACATTCTCTTATGGACGGAGGCAGATATATCATTGGCCGATCATGATTCATGTGAGGGGTGTTTTTGTGAGACTTCAAATTTACACATGCGATATTCAGTAGGCGTATGTTTTAAAACACAACATAATTAATATGAGAACATGTCATTTACGTGATTGATTGGGTTTGGGATCTATCACAGAAAGTGTGGCCCTTGAAAGGGGAGTTGGACTGTACAAAGAGACCAATAAACCTCTTAAGGGATGGGGTGGGGCCAAACCATGATTTAATCTCGAATTGACGTGTTTTAAAGTCGTACAACTACGCATAAAAACCTAAAATGCTAATAACAGAAACTTGGAGATTTGGTGCAAACTTATTTGAACTTTGGAAAGGTGTTTATATCATTTTTATCTTTCCATCACTTTAACAAAATATTAATGGAATATTCTAATAAAATTGCTTGTTTAGATGAGAGATTAATTTGATCGATGAATAAGTAATATTTTTCGAAAGACAGCCGATTTAAATTTTCACGAATCAACCTTTGATAAAGAGCATCTCAAATTCTCACGTGCAAAATATTCTCTTCTGATTAAATGTAAGACATACATCTAAGGGGGCATTTAGTTCAGTGGATTGCTAATTTTAAGTGCAGATAATAATGCTCATATTTTTAATTGAAAAATTGTTTGACTCGACAGGAAAAAAAATTCTTATTTGTAGTGTTTATAGAAGGATATTTATGCTCATTTTATAAAATATTTTTTTATTAATATTTGAGTTGCCACTTTTTATAAAATGAAAAAATTGGTTGCAAAATGATCTTTTAACAATCAATAAATGAAATAATTTTTAAATAAGCGTCAAATTAGAATAAAGAAAATGAATTATTATTATTATATTATAGGAGTCCAAGACTCAATTTATATATATACACAATAGAAAACCAAAAATATCATATAAAAAAACTAAGAAAGTAAGGAAACTAATAATATCATAATAATGATAATAAAAACACAATATTCTCCTAATAACAATTCTTTAACACCCTCTCTCAAACTCTGAATATAGAATTCTTAAAATTAGCACAAAAATGTTGTCGGAGGCAAGGTGCGTGGAGGCATGGCAACAGAAGAGGCTCCGAAGGAAGCACAAGGATGTACGAAGACAACAAACAAAGCACGCATGGCGTGCATGGAACAAAAGAAATCAGTATGTGAATGGGCAATATCAAGTGATATCATCGCCAAGTGGCGGAAACAAAGCCTGCAAAAGAATGGCATCACCCATGAAAAGGGTGGATCCAGAATTCTCAATGCATGTGTGAAACAATACAACGGAAACAACGTTCTCCAAATAGGAGAGATAAGCCCGTGAAAGGGTGGATCCGACATTCTCGATGCATGTGCGAAAAGGGCACTGCAGGACACAGATGGGTGGGCGGGCAAGAGCATGGCAGGAGCGCAGGTGCTCGGTCAAGCATGCAGGCAGGGCATGGTGGGGTGCGGCAGGCGCGGTGGGATATGCACTGGGGTGCGGGGGAGAGCATGAGGTGCACAGGCATGCGTGGGGCAAGGCTCTTGGGACTGGGCAGCGACATGTTGAAATGGGCACGCAATCTGTACGGGGGTGGTCGCAACGGCAGCAAGGTGTTGATCTACGCTCAGGGGTGTGGCAGTGGCACGGACGAAGCAAGGATGACGGTATTTAGGGCGTGGAGAGTGCTCAAGGGACGCACAAAAATGAATAGAGTTCACGCGAAAAACAAACAAAGCAATAAAAAAAGAAACATATTGCTATCAAAAGTTCTTCCCCGCTCTAATTAAGACTCCTCATTTGGAGTAGGAAAGAAGAAAGAAAATCTTTTATGAATCTATGATTTGTGGGTTAGAGGCTCTTATACCATATTAGAATAAAATAAATGAAATTTTTGTTATTATACTAGAGAAGTCAAATACTCAATTTGTAGATACACAATAGAGATATTATAAAAACAAACTAATAAAAACATAATAATGATAATTGAGACAATTTTTTTTTAATAATAATTTTTTAATAAAATAAATAATCAAATAAGAAAAAAGTCTTTATTTTAAATGATAAATTAATTAAGTATGAATTTTTCGTGAAACTAAACGTCTCTCCATCTGATTTTATATTATTATAAATGGTACTTTTATTATATATATTATTATTGACCTTTTAAAGGGAGGAAGAGCCAAGATCTGCCGAGCACATAAAAAAACCAAGGTCATCATGCCCTTTTTTTTTTTGAAACTGAGGTCACGCCCTTTATTGATACAAATTATATGTATATGTTTTTATAGATCACTTGATCACATTAGATTTGCAAACAGTTTAGAATCATATTATGTTATTAACTAATGAAATAAAAACATGTGACGTAGAGATATGTTCATTTATTATAATAGAACAAAGCTCCGACAAAGGCATTGATATGCGTGAGATGCCTGAGCATGGCAGTCACATATTCTTGTCACGTCTGGTTGACCTTAAATTATATTATAAATTTATATCATGTAAGCCTGACTTAAACACAGTTGAATTATATTATATAAAACTCATAAAAGGCCACAAACACCTCCCCTTCACACGCGTCCGTACGAGTTTGAGAGAATATACTGACGTCCAAACTATGATCAAAGAGCCTGAAATTTTGTTTTTTCATCTCTTCGTATAAAGTTTGAATTAACACATGCATTATGATATTCATATGCATCTGTGTCAAACATACACTCTATTGGCCTGGTTTTTTATACACGACTTTATAAATAGATACCCACCTATTCGAGAGCAGTGCATTTTTTTTTTAAGTAGATATTTTTTATTCGATTTTATATCTAGATTTGAATTACAAAATCTGAAATGAAGAAGAATAGAAAAAATAAGTCATCAAAGAAATAAAAAATCATGAACATAAAGAAAAACTCTAGACTCGAGTTAGAAGATGACTCTAACCGGCTGTGAGCTCCCCTCCCACTCACTTATTCCGTGATCCTCATGTGTCCATCTCAGAATCGAACTTCCCCCACCCTTGCTATATGGCGTCCCCAATCTGTGATGAGCCATCGGAACATGTCCCGCATGTTGTTACACCATTTTTTTTAGTCCCGTGTACATAGATAGATAAACATATACTCAGTGTCGGAGCCAAAAATTTGTATTAATGAGGGAAAACTTAAACCGGCGAGCAAAAAGTTTTTTTATACTAAACAACAACAATCAAATTATAGATTTTTCAAAATACATAATAATTTTTCAATTAACATTAAAATTAAAATTTCAAGATTAGTTTAAAAGGTTCAAACAAAAAGAACAACAAAAAATTATGTTAATTGCTTCTTTTAAAACTATTTAAAAAAATAAAGATAATGTACGAGCTTCATTTGCAGTTCCAATAAGATAGACCAGAGAAAAAAATTTCATAAAAGAAACATAAAAGATAAAAATTTAACCAAACAGATAAACGAATATCGATAAAATAAAAACTATTGTATAACCAGAATAATTTATCCATGAGCCAAACAAACAAAACTAAATATGAAAGAATGTATTACTCTAATAAATATAATCATAAAGCAATTTAATCAACAAATAAAACTACCTAATACATGTCTTAACACATTTAAATTTATTAATATTTGACCAAACTTCAACATATATATACACTAACAAAAAAAAACCACACATGTACATACTGGTTATTGCAAACCTAGTGGGGGCACCTGCCCTCACTCGGCCCCATGTGGCTCCGCCACTGTATATACTCATATTAACGAGTTACATTAATTAATATAAATTTTCATATTTTCTATAAATACATTCATGTAAATATGTGAACATATGTTTAATTGTTTTTATAAAAACATGTACGTCATGAGATAATGCATCCTATTTTTAAAAAAAAATTCAAGACATGTGTAGAGTGGATTGGGATTGGAAAGGATTGTACGTCACATTATCCATTTGTAAAATGTTAACAAAAAATGCACATGTTAGAATCAATAGGTTGGTCACTCAGTGTTCCATTTATTAATTTATCTCAATCTTAAACTTAGGGTTGATGTGTATTTTAAATCATCTTAAAATCTCAAATATTTATCATATGTGATTGGGGATTGACGCGTAATGATGGGCAATTGGGTAGCATTGAGTGGATTTCTCATATATTCCAAATCACTTTAACTTTTGATACAAATCAGGTGATAGACGCATTCCTATGCACAAGAAGCAATTCAAGAAATAAAACAACATATCTAGCGGCCAACATAAATAAAAGGATAAAATGCTTTTGGACCCCCTGGAATTTTCTAAACCTGCAGAAACACCCCCTATAGTTCAAGAATATACAATTACACCGATTGCAATTTGATTTTCTATTAAAATGAGATAAAAAATAATTTTACCCTTTTAATTAAATATTTATCATGTTTTCACTTTTTTGATGGGTTATTTTCACCTTTTAATTAATTATTATGTGACTTTATTATAAAAAAATGCATCCAGATGTATTTGAAGAGTCAATTATTGTATAAGTTAATTTTCATAAAGCCTATCTAGAATTAATTATTTGATTTTCCATAAAAATTTAGATAGTTAAGGGTAAAACAGTAATTTTAAATTAATTTTTTTACATCTTAATGAAAAAAATATAATGACAAGGGGTGTAAGTGCATGTTTTTAAACTTCAAGGAGTGTTTTTGTAGGTTTTGAAAACTGCATGGGTCCAAATGCATTTCACCCTAAATAAATGCTAGATGATTTCAAAATCCCACCTGGAATCATATTTTGTGGACCAGATCAAAAGTAGTAGTTATGCCATTAGACAAATCAATTTTATTTTACTAAATCACATCATTAAAGACCATTCATATATTGGATAAAGTTGCCACATTGATTCATTTATTTGCATTTTCAATGTGAGTATTGAAATTTCGATGAAATTGGAGTTCCAAATCAATTAGATTCACTTCATTATATAGTTTAACAATAATGATTATCAGGCCCCAACTTCTGAGGCTCTATCACAAGCCCTATGATGTGGCAATATGACAAGTGCACAATTCTTTAGCTCCTCATAGACACGGATTCGGAGGTTCCACAATCTATGACGAATATCGTTCCTTAGTCCTTCTTGGAAGCGATGACACTTTTCACTCTCAACTTGAATATACTGGAGCGCAAATACTGACAATTTTAGGAATTTTTCCTCATATTGTGTCACCGTCATGTCTTGCGTTTGATGAAGGTCCAAAAACGCTTACACAATACGATCACGTTTCACCGGGAGAAAGTATTTTTTGTATAATATTTCTACAAACTCCTCCTGACTAATTTGTTCAATTCCGCGGGTTAGAGATTGTTGACGAACAGTCCATCATTAAATAGCGGTTCCTCGTAGTTGATGAGCCGCCAAGAGGATACGACGGCTATCGGTCAGCTGCATCGATTTGAAAATCTGTTCCAACTCCATGATCCAATGCTTCGGCGCCATCAGATCAGTGCCAACTACTTGAAATACTGGTGGATCCATTTCTTAAACCTCATCACCAGCTGTTCCGGCTGATTCTGATTTTCCTCCAAACGACGTAACACCATGTCGTTCTGGTGTTGGATTGTCTGCGCCACTAGGTTGGTCAAGGTCTAGAGATCCTGGTGCAAGGTGTTGGTATTTCCCGCCATTTCTAATCTCTTCTAATATGAATCGACACACAGTCAGAACATATCCTATATGTATGCAAGTTTATGTCTCATATCCCTATTCCTTAGCCCTAATAGGAAAACCTAGGCTCTGATACCATCATGTAACGCCTCTGTACCCATTATCCTCTATTAAGACATGCGAGACGGTGCGTTACTGCAAAATCAACCACAGTATAACGAGTAATATATATAACTCATAAACTCTCAAGTATAAACAAACCACATGATCTCAATAATTCATTCATAAGTTTAAATGAATACTAATAACTCATCCGGTTTTGCTGATAAGGCTAAGTACTTCCACTACATGTCAAGAAGAAGGCTCGAGATGAGTTATTACTATTCATTTAAACTTATGAGCCGAAAGATGCAGCCGAAAGATGCTCCATATAAAGCCTGGTCATGCAGACCGGTCGTCACGCAGACAAGGTCCCACTGGACTGGGTCACGCAGATGATGTCACGCAGACAGGTGTCACGCAGACGTATGATATGCATGCAAGTTTTATTTCAACAACTTATAGTTTGCATGCAAGAATAACATTTTATCCAACATATAATTCATACATAAAATAATGTTTTAAACGTAATGTCATGCTCATGTATTCCATACTCAAAATAGCAATTGTATTTAAAACATAGGCATGATGCGAATATGATATAAATATAAGTAGTTTCAAAATCTACGTAGAGACTAGTCCCACTCACCTTTGGTCCAATGATTCGCAAACCAAAATCAAGTCTTACAGTGAATCTAATATGGCAAGAAACGATACAAATCAATTACTACATGTGCAAACCGTACGGAACTCGATGTACCCGTACACACAGAAACCGACGGCTCCCACAGGGACCGTCACTGACTAACCCGACGGATCCCATAGGGACCGTCCGAAACAAACCCGACGACTCCTACTGGGGCTGTCCTTTAGCAAACCGACGACTCTTTTGGGAGCCGTCCCGAACATGCCTGACGGCTCCTATTGGGGCCGTCCCAAGGCAGAAGTACAAAATCCTAATTTTTTTTTGTAAAAATCTTTAAATCTTCTATAATTGAAAACAAATTAAGAATCGTTTTAAAACGTTTGTGAACGGAAAGAATCGATGTGTAAATCAAATCATATGTACGGAAATCCGATTGAAACCAAATCAAAACCCATTGAAACATCTTCAAACCATAGATCTATCATAGGAACAAATACAACATAGATCTCTGTTCAAATCCTTAAAAAAATCATGAAAATACATTATCGGTTTGAATCTAAGCATGTGAAGTTTAAAATAAGGCTTAAAGAATAAAAATATGATTCTTCTTAAAACAAATAGATCTAAACATGATATCTATATACGTAAACCTATTCCTTTATATACGAAAGGCTTATAAAACACCTAAAAATATCGTAGTACCCTAGTTATAACATCAGATCCGGAAACCATCTAAAATCCCATGGAGGTTATGAGGAAAATCCAACAAGAAAATTCTAAGAAATCAAAATATTCAAATATATGCGTTGAAGTTCAATAACATCATTAAAAACTTGTGAAAAATTCACAAAAGCATCCGCCGCACATTAGTATAATACAAGACCCGAAATCATATCAAGACCTAAGGAAAAACAAGAGAAAACTTATTATTTTTGTTTGAAAACCTTTAAACGAGATCATAAAACAAAGAAACTCTTAAAGCGATTTCATTAACAATAAAACTCTTCATAAACCGAAAGTGATACTCATAAGAACCCTTAGATCGAACCCCTTCTGAGCTCCACAACAATGTGGCCGAAAACAAGAAGAAGTCTTTTAGGGTTTGAAATTTTTAGGGTTTTAAGGCAAGACAGAGAAAAAGAGGTTTATAAACCTCTCATGCACATGGAGACACAATTACAACACCAACGATTCGCAGTAATCCCAATTAATGCACTTGTTTTTTTCAAAAAATGGACCAAATTTAAAATCGAATTTCGCCCAAATTGACGGCTCTTATTGAGCCCGTCGCATGACTACCCGACGGATCTATGAAGAGCCGTCTCCCAGGTGCTCGACGGCACCTATAAGATCCGTCGCCCAGGTGCCGGACGACACCTATAGGATCCGTCAGACACTGTCTGACACCCTGTTATGGTTTAGACCATAACTTGGCCTATATGCATCCGATTTATGATCCGTAAGAAGCATTAGAAAGCCAACGAAGCAAGAAATCTAACCATGCCAAATTATTAAAATTTTGAAACACTAAATATACCATAAAAGCAGATTAATTATGTCCTAAAAGTTACAGTCGTTACAGCTTACAGTCGTTATAGCTTAACAAATATACTCAATTATGTCAGTATACATGATTTTATAAAAAATATAAAAAATATACATTTAATTCATAGAAGTATGTATTTATTTTTTTTATAAAAAAATATATTTGTTAGACAAATATATAATTAAAAAAAATTCAACACACATTTTTGCTACAAACGAGCCTAAAGAATTGTTGTGACATTTTTCATGAAGTTGTTTGGAATAGATAACAGTGTGCCCATTTAGATAAATAAGTTATTTATATACTCTGTCTATTTTATAGTTTCATTTACCATTACATTGCTAATTTGTTGAATGAAATTGTCTAACGTTACATATACTCATTCAATATGCATATGACCATGTAAATATATTTTTTTATATAAATCAATGTACTTCATGTGTCAAGTATATATTCTAACACGAATAGATCCACACATATCATGGGCCTGTGATAAACCAAATTAAAACTTGAACTTTTCAAATTCCAATATATGGTCTTGTTCTTAAAACAAGTGTAATGTTAGGGATAATATAAATACATACACAAATAAATGACATTTGTCTATCAAAGTGTATTAGTGAGAATTGAGAATCCTATAAATTATTTATTAATTAATGAAAAATTTTTAATTATTTGATTAACCCTTGCCATACATCCAAACATAAAATTTTCCATTTTAGACGCCCTTAGAGCATCTCCAACCATGACTCCATTTTGAAGAAACGGAGGGGGGCACTCCAACCCACCCCCTCCATTATTACTTTCATTTTTATTTTAATTTAAAATATTAACTTAATTAATATAATATTTATACAATAATTAATATAAAATTAATTTAATTAATATTATTTAATTATTTTAAAAATATAATAGATAAATAGTTAATAAAGTATAATCTTATTAAATTTAGCAAAAAAAATTCAAACTCAATTGAGGATCTATTTAACCCGTCCTAAGAAAACAACAAGAAGAAAGTAGAATACATAAAGAAAAGAAAAAAAAGAAATAAGAAAGCTGATAAGATACAAGAAAATGCTAATATTCTAGTGTAATGTTTTTATTTTAAATTCAATGTATCAAACCAAGTTTAATTTATTTAGTGTGGTTTTAGTTAATCTATGAATATTATTATGTGAATTATTTAGAATTATAAAGTTTTTAAATTTTTAATGACATGACTTACTATAATACTGAGTAATAAATATAAAATTAATTAATATAAAATAATTAATGAAAATGAATGCGTAAGTTAATCAATATTAGACTCATTTTGAAGGTATCGACGAGACCTTTCCAATAATATCATATTTATAAATAAATAATCAGTACATTTAAAATAAACTTAAATTAATTTAATAATTCAATTTTTGGTAAGGTTGGAAGGATTGAAAGTTTATGTATTGGGGGAGGGTAAGATGGGTTTTTATGAAAAATGATTAATGAAATGGAGGGCCTCCATTTTTCCTTCTCCAGTTGCATATCTGCAGCTTCTCCACCTACGACTGCATTTTGCAGTCGGAAATGGAGACCCATTAGAGTCTTTTCGGGATGCAAATTAAAGAAATACATCCCGATTGGAGATGCTCTTTGAATTATTAAGAGTATCTATGTTATCTTACCTCTTCTTTATAATATGTCACCAACTAAATCGCCTAATCGGGACAAAAATTGAATGTTAGACTCAATTTTTTTATTAATAAAAATTCAAATCAAATATGTTTTTATTTTTTTAAAAATAATAAATATCATCTACTAAAATATATGCTTATATCTCTTCATTTCGATTTAAAAAATAATTTTTTAATGAGTATAAAAAAATACTTGATGAGTTATATATTGAATTTCTAACTAGGTATATAGAATTGTATTTTAAACCGACTGTAATTACACTCTACATACAACACTCTTAACCATAAGGGTTAAAGATGTTTGAGTCCTTATAAACATCTATAAGCCCATATAAGTCTTTGTAAACTTGAGGTAGGACAATTACATCACTAGAAACACAGAAAATATCTAATACATCCCTACTATTAAATCATTTTTAATCTATCATGTTTAAAATTAATCATAGATATGTTTTTACTATTATACCCTCCACAATGCATAACATGGTGATTAATATGAGCTTTTTGGCATGTGTAATTACCTCATTAAAATGTAAAATAAAAAATCTAAGTAATATCTACAGTATATTAAATACAATACAAAATAAAATCATCTTCACAATTACAATTGTTTGAAATAGAAGTAAAATAATAATAATAATGTAGTATGTAACAATAACGTCAAAATCTGCAAAAGAAAAAAAAGTGAAAATGAGTTTGATGAGGGACAAGATGATCATTTAAAGGAATATATATATGTTTTTTTTTCTATTTTTTCATGATTTATATGAGTATTTAATTTCATTTAGATAGAAGATTATGAGAATATATCGTCAAATTGGATAAAAAGTTAACTCACGGACTAAATTGACTTACCATAACAGTTTAAAGGACATGTATGTCCGACTCCAAGTTTGCAAGAACTCATATGAGTTTATGAATGTTTATAGATATCTTTAACCCTAACCATAAACACCGACTTTGAACGAAAAAGAAGAAGTGTCTGAGCTGTTTCTTTTACCTTAATTTTCTTAACTGTTTGGACCAGTGTTCTGAAAGGCGGGCCGCATGAGCAGTTCGATCAGCTGACCGAACCGATTGTCGGCAAATGCGGGAGTATGCGGGGAAGGCCTGCATATGCGTTTCCGTTTATGCGCCCACTTAAGCAGGCGCACGGGCTCTGTCAGGTAAAAAAAAAACGATGCACGCCGACCCTAACCGTGGCTCCTCTGACCTCTCTCTTTTCTTCTTCATCGACACATTAAAAATAGCATAAAAACCAACACAAATCGTACCTTCTCATCGTCGGATCCGACTACATCCAACCGCGCATCCGCATCACCTCTGTCGCTTTCCGCCACGTAATCATCATCACATCTTCTTCATCGTCGATCCTCCTCTTCTTACTCCTCATTCGTCGATGATCCCGACTGTCCGTCCCGCGCTCCTCCTCCTCCTCTAATTCTTCCGACGACGGAGATGATCTTCTCCTCCTGCTTGTCTGATTGAGCTTCAGCACCAACTTTAGCTTCTTCTCTCCCCTAAATAGCTGGCAAGTGCTTTGTTTTTTTTTTTATTACACGTGGGATTCATGTGAGGGAGGTGTGGGAGTGACTAGTGAGTGGTCTTGTCATCTTGTGTTAGATTAGTAACAAATGTTAGTAGACTCAGTTACTCAGTTTTAAATAATCACTTATAGTATCAAGCAAACAAAATTATTCATGTGTTAATTGTTTTGAAATGGGTATATATATATAATTAGTGAAATATATTTTTATAAAAAATGATGTAAATAGATAGTAAATTAAATGCATACTAAAAAAATATAAAATTTGATTTAATATATATACTTATCTATATATATATATATACGGGGGCGATTAGGTGCGGCGTGCGGCAGGTGCGGCGACGACGTGGGCCGTTCGATCGCGGGTCCAACGCATCCAACGGTCGACGTGAATCGCACCCGACCGTCCGATGCGATGGACCCGTGATCGACGGCCCACGATCGACGCCGCACCTGCCGTTCGCCGCAGGTAATCGGCCCCATATATATATATATATATATATATATATATATATATATATATATATATATATGAAAATGATTAGGTGCGGCGAACAGCAGGTGCGGCCGCGACATGGGCCGTCTGATCGCGGGTCGATCGCATCCAACGGTCGATGTGAATCGCACCCGACCGTCCGATGCGATGGACCCGTGATCGCTGCCACACCGACTGCACCTAATCACGTCCCTATATATATATATATACACGTGAGTGATAATATGCGGGTCGTGCGGATCCGACGTGAGTCGTCCGATCGCGGGTCCATCGCATCCAACGGTCGAGATGAATCGCTCCCGACCGTCCGATGCGATGGACCCGTGATCGACGGCCCGTGGTCGACGCCGCATATCCGCACGACCCGCACCGTATCATTTCCATATATATATATATATATATATACGACCGCGATGAGGTGCGGCGGCCGCACCGTGCGGCAGCCGTTTGATCGCGGGTCCATCGCATCCAACGGTCGACGTGAATCGCACCCGACCGTCCGATGCGATGGACCCGTGATCGACGGCCCGTGGTCGACGCCGCACGGTGCGGCCGCCGCACCTAATCGGTGCTCTATATATATATATATATATATATATATATATATATATATATATATATATATATATATATATAGGGAGCCGATTACGTGCGGTGTGCGGTCGGTGCGGTGCGCGATCACGGGCCGTCGATCACGGGTCCATCGCATCGGACGGTCGGGTGCGATTCACGTCGACCGTTGGATGCGATGGACCCGCGATCGGACGACCCACGTCGCGCACCGCACCGACCGCACACCGCACCTAATCGTCGGCATATATATATATATATATATATAGGGACGTGATTAGGTGCAGTCGGTGCGGAAGCGATCACGGGCCGTCGATCACGGGTCCATCGCATCGGACGGTCGGGTACAAATCACATCGACCGTTGGATGCGATGGACCCGCGATCGCGACCGCACCCACCGTTCGCCTTACGTAATAATATATATATATATATATATATATATATATATATATATATATATATATATATATATATATATATATATATATGCCGACGATTAGGTGCGGTGTGCGGTCGGTGCGGTGCGCGACGTCGGTCGTCCGATCGCGGGTCCATCGCATCCAACGGTCGACGTGAATCGCACCCGACCGTCCGATGCGATGGACCCGTGATCGACGGCCCGTGATCGCGCACCGCACCGACCGCACACCGCACGTAATCGGCTCCCTATATATATATATATATATATATAGGTTATTATGTGCGGCGAACGGTAGGTGCGGTAGCAATCACGAGCCGTCTATCACGGGTCCATCGCATCAGACAGTCGGGTACGATTCACATCGACCGTCGGATGCGATGAACCCACGATCGAACGACCCACGTCACGGCCGCATCCGCCGTTCGCCGCACGTAATAATTTTCACACACATACATATTAAATTGTGTTTTTCATTGTATTATATTATATAAATCATTTTTATTAATAAAAATATTACAAAACCGCATATACTCTCGCATATTGCATATACTCTGTGTGGTACTCTAGTCAGATATAAATCTCATCCCAGTCTTCCTGAACACTGGTTTAGACTTGAGTCAAAGTCCAAATCCTCTCCCCCCAAAAAAAACCCTAACAACCAAACACTGGTTTTTAGGGTTCTCAAAAACCCCAACATGAACCCCAAGAAGAGCTGGTCGTGGCTGGCCGATCTCTTCAAGGGCAACCCAAGACCACGCCTTGAACACGGATTCTGGGAGGAGTCGAGGAAGGGCGAGGACCACCACCTCATCAGGACCGACTGTCTGAGGGTCCCCGGCGATCCCTCCTCCGCCTTCTCCGTCTTCGCCGTAAGCATCATCGCCTCTCTTTCTTTCGCAATTCGTTTGTTGATCTGATCGTACGTGTGTGTGAAATGTTAGATCTTTGACGGGCACAATGGGAGTGGCGCGGCGATTTTCACGAAGGAGAGATTGCTGGATCATGTTTTGGATTCGATCCCTCCTGGGCTCCGGAGGGAGCAGTGGCTGGTGGCTTTGCGTCAGGCACTTTCCGATGGGTTTGTGAAGACCGATAAAGAGTTCCAGAGAAGAGGCATGACATAGGAGGGGCCAGTGATTTGGGTTTTTTTTTGTGTGTTTCATTGTTTATGTGATTTTTCTGTTGTTACTGAATTGTGATATCTGCGGCAGGGGCGCGTTCGGGGACGACGGTTACATTCGTGGTCGTCGATGGTTGGACGGCCACCGTGGCGTCTGTCGGAGATTCACGGTGCATTTTGGAGGCGCATGATGGAACGGTCTCTGTGTTGACTGTCGATGATAGGCTAGAAGAGAATTCTGAAGAGTGGGTATTTGATGTACAGTATTGAAATTTTTTTTTCCTTGATCATTTCATTTTGGCATCTGAACTGATGGATTTCGCTGCTTTTAGGAGAGATCGAGTGGCGGCTCGAGTGGCGGTTCGTGGTGGTCGTGTGGGGAGGTTCTGTGGATGTGGCGTTGAGGTGAGGGTGATTCCAGTATATGAGGAATTTTCTTTTCGAAAAAGGGAGTAGGTATATTTTGTCATTAGTATGAGAATAAATGCAAAAACTTATATGTTAGGCGTGAGAGTGGCAATGATAAAAAAAAATGATAATTAGGATTGGCCTTTTAAATTACGAAAAAGATGATAAATCATCCAAATTAAATTAATATTTGTAGTCTGAACGCCCAGTACAATGAACAAAAAGTATATTCTGTCGATAGGTATGAGAGATGTCGAATCGGAGTTATTTTCCAAATGTTCAAAAAAATTTATAATACTTTGTGACTTTGGGTGTAATAGCTCTGTTTTCATTTTTTTACAGCGTGGTCCGCTTCGTTGTTGGCCAGGGGGGTTATGCATTTCCAGGTCTATTGGAGACACGGATGTAGGAGATTTCATTGTACCAGACCCTCACGTCAAGCAAGTGAAGGTATTTATGTCCATGTCCATATGAATGTTTAAATGTCGATATCGAAATACTCTCAAAATGTTATATACTGATCGATATATCAATTTATCAATCGATATATCGATTTGGTTATTTTTTATTTTGCGGAAAATTGGGAAAAAATGAAAAAAAGAGATAAAATAAGAAAAAAATGTGAAAAAACAGAAAAGTGAAGAACAATAATGTCATATTAATTTTTTGGGGATTGAGGGGGTTTTTGGGAGAATTTATTTGTTAAATGTAAGTAGTAGAGAGTGTAGAAGAGATTTAGTAGAGAAGAAAATTGTTGTTGTTGTGATGAAAATGAGTGTTTAGGGAGATTTATAGGATAGAATAAGTGAGGGTTTAAATTAAAAAAAGGGAGAGTTTTTTTTATAAAAAATTAACATTTTTTTATGTTGGGTTTATGGATATATCGAAAATGTTTGATATATCAATTGTCGACGATTTATTGAATATTTATCGATGATGTCAGCATGAAGTCATCGCAGATTCACGATAATCTCATGAGATTGATTTTAGCGATTTACTCGCCAAAATCAATATATCGACACATCGATCGATATTTTAAACATAGATATTCATGTTTGCGCTTGTTTTTTTGTCAAATAATGCAACTACAGATATGAACATTAATTGAAAATGGATGTTGATACACATTCATTCTTGCTGTCCCCACTTCCCTCTAACCTAGTATATATAGACTGGGTTAGGCTAGTATATATTTCAATTAGAAAAATGCAAAAATGTATGCATTCAATTCATTTGAGTTTTTATTTCATTTTCTGTAAAGGTATGTATTTCATTAAATAAGTATATATGCATTCATTTCATTTAAGTTTATATTTCATTTTCTGTAAAGGTATGTATTTCATTAAATAAATATATACCTTAAAAAAATTCAAATCATGTTGGAGGGCGCAAAAGTGACTGCATGAAGGACTGTCTTTGACATTTTCCATCGAAAATAGATATTTATATACATATTTGGTGCAATTGTGCAAATGAATACAGATAGGTACCAATTATTGAGCAACATCTGTATCCGTTCTAACCGAATGCTGGCATGAATTGGATATAAGTAGTATTTATATTTGATTTGATACATACTAATGCAAATTCAAAATTGAGATATGTTCCTTCAAACATAAGGGAGGAGGAAAAGGACAGGCTACAAGTTTACAGCCAAACTATTAAATGTCAACATCGAGAATCCAGTTTTTGACCATACCCCTATTCTTTTTCATCTTTCTAGTTCCTTTATCATCGTCAATGGACCTGCTAGTTTTTCTAACATTTAGAAATGCATGGATTTGTGCTATGATCTGTGCAATCATCACAGTTTCTCTTGTGATACCAGCTATCAAACAATGGTGGAAGACTGATAATTGCTTCTGATGGTGTTTGGGATGCGCTAGCCTCAGAGATGGCTGCAAAATGTTGCCAAGGCTTGCCCGCTCCCGAAGCGGCAAAAGAAGTTGTGAAGGTGAGTTTAGCTCTTTGAGGAGCTCTCCCCTCCCCTCTTTTTTCGAGCATTATCCGAAGCCTCCCCTAAGCAATCTTATGTTGCATGAAAATATAACTTATAATGGCTACCACATGCTCATGATCCACGACACTTTCGTTTTTTTCCCCGTTAGCAAGCAGTGGAGGTGAAGGGGCTCAGAGATGACACCACCTGCATTGTTGTAGACATCATTCCACCTGATCACTCTACTCTGTTTCCATCTGTACCAAAAAAGAAAAATGTACTCAAGTCTTTGATCTCCTGGAAGATGTGGCGCAAGTCTCCAAATAAACTGGAAAAGAAGTTATCTTCTTTGAGCACAGTGGAAGTAACTATATGAAGAAGGTTCAGCAATCCTTGTGGACAGGTCATTTCATTTGCTCTCGAACTTGTCTTCTTCATTGAGTTTTAATTAACCATTGGGGGGTTACAACTTTCTGCTGTTATTGCATTCATGAGGTCATGGGTTCAAGTCCCACCACTTATTTGTGATGGTCATAAGACTGCATTACATTTTGTTAATAATTTTATATTCAGTGACATGCCAATACAACTAGTAGTAAGCCTGTATTCTATGACACAAAATACACTTTGCTAGCTCTGCATGTGTGTCAGAAAGTTAAAAGTCCCACCAATCTGCTGCTTATTAAATTAAAGTTCCCAGTTGTATTCTTAGAGTCGTTTATTTATACTGCATGTGTGTTAGAAAGTTCATTTACATGAGAAGTTATGACTTTACAGAGTTTTGTTTTGCAAACTCAGAATCCATTAAAACCCACTTTGTTAATTTTTAATGCTCTTAAGATGCAAAGAAAACGACCTACCTTTTAAAATGAATCTATTAGGTGTGGGTCAGCATGTAATTCATTCATTTATCTTTGGTTAGTTTAGCGAGGGGGTGCCATACTGCTATCTCACAACTCTTACATGACGCACACCTTATCACTCGTGTCAACCTATAAATATCCAATTGACTTTTTTGCCAACAAATTTCAGGTTGGGGAATGATTCTTCCGCTGTGCAGACAAGGGATTATTGTGTGCGCTATCTGCCGATCGGATTTGACAGTTGATGATGGCATTTTTGTTCAAGCAGGTTCCATTTTGTCCATAGTTGGAAGCCTTGGCAAAGCCCCTTCCTTTGCCTTGGTTGCATTAATAGAGAATGCTGTGGAAGGAAAACTCCCCAACGATGTTAGAGACTAACGCCTAACGTTCTTCTCCATCCCAGTCTCCATATTCAATCTTTTCTTCAATTTTTCCCCCTCATTCTGCAATTCATTTACGATTAAATTCTTCTTAGTTGTTCTGAAGTTAGGTTCTGTGAGACAAGGCACCTATGTTGATATATGTTTTTGTATGTAGTGCCCATTGATTTTGACCAGTTCTAAGTTCTAACACATCCTGTTTAGTTAAATTTTTTGTTCTATCTGATAAATATTTTTCTGGCTGATTTCTAAGAATTTTGTTTTATAATATCATCTTTCTGAGCTGCCATAATCTATATCTTGGTTGTTGAGATTGGGACTTTTTTTTTCCCGTAACATGCAAGTCTAAATGTGAGCAAATGATTGTACCATTTTATTTGAGTGGGTCTTCCCTCTGTTTCCTAAATCTCTCTTTCAGGATGGCAATGAGACTGTCTTCTCAATAGGGTACCCGACCCGTCCCGATCCTATTGGGTTGGGTCGGGTTCGGGTTTGGGACAGGTTTGTGATACATAATATAAAACCTGGCGGATTTGGAACGGGAAATGAGTTTACTTAGCAAAACCCGTCTTGAACCCGCCCCGGTTTCTATTAATAATAGGATCAAATATTTATTATAATAATTACATAATTTATATTTGGTATTTCAAAAAAAATATAAAAAAAATGAGTGAATAAATTGAAATGCTAATTGAAATTTAAAATTATATAAACATACATGGGTTTTCTTTGGGTTTTCTTTTGGTATTAAAAAAAAAAAACATTATATTTATCACTTGTTATGGAAATTGAAAGTTTATATATTTTAGTTTGTAGAATTTATTCTAATAAATATTTATTTTTATTTAAAATTCTAACTTAGATTAAATATTACATAAACCTGACCTAAATGGGACGGGTTGGGGCGGGTTCGGGTTTTGACGGGTTTAGAACAAGATTTTGGGAGCGGGTTTGGGATTGTGATTCACCAAATCCGTTCCAACCCGCTCCGTTGCCATCCCTACTCTCTGTGTGAGTTTTGAGAGATATTTAGGTTGTCAAACAACAGTCTTTATAGCTTCATTACTCATGGTTTATCTGAAGGGATGCATGGTTTGCTGGAATGTCTCAAATCTTTGTCTAATGAAATATATATTTTTATATATAAAAAAAAACACATATGAATATAAATTGAATGTGTATATTTTTATTTTTTGCAATAGAATATATAATGATATAGTGGAGTATATATTGCTTTATGCATTTTCATATACTGCTTTATTGATGTGTCGATAGCAATGAGACTGTAAAACGGATCGAGTGTATCACTGTCCTTATATCAATCAATCTAGACTGAAGAACTTTGTTGCTGACATTTCACGGGTTGTGTAGTTATAATGGTGGCTCAAGTGTAGTAAAACAAAAGGAAAATGTTAGACTAAGTCACATTTACCAATCAAAATATAGATCTCACATGTTTTTATTTTTTTAAATATACTAAACATCATCTAATGAGATAAATGCTTTAATAAAAAGTGCATATCACACCATTTCAAGTTGAATTAACCAATTTTTAATAAGTGTGAGAAAATATTTAATGTGGTATATACAATATCTAATAAGGTATATGTTTCACTGGATTTCTAATGTGGTATATAGGACTGTGTTTTGAACTGAGAAAAAAATTGAGTGTAAAAGCACTCAAAACAAAATCATGTCAATTCCCACTGTTTGAATCAAAGATTGAACAGAAGATGATGAATCGATGGTTACGGCATGTCTAATAGCATGCCATGAAATGATATCTAGCTCAACTAAATAATGTTATATGGACGCATGAAGTTACGCTTGTGTGAACATGTATGCTTCACATAATCATGTATCTTTATACAAAAATGAAGTATATCTCAGTGAATTGTATGTATGGACACAAAACGAAACAAAAAAAGGCTGACATATCATGATGAACACGTTTACCCCCACCACCTCATTCCCTTACTCGTCCCTCCACTTCCCAAAAATTGTTTTTTTAAGGATGAGGATAATAAAGGGACAGGGAAGAAAGAGAGAGAGGAGGGTGGTTAACGGAGACAGTGACATGTAAAGGCGCTCTCTCTCTCTCTATATATATATATACACACACATCCACATGTGCCTCTCTTTATCTTTCCCTCCCTCCACCTGCCCCCTCACCAACCTCTCTCCCCTCCCTTCTCTGGCCTCTGCCCATCACCCCTCACCGTCCGTCTCCCCCCTCCCACCCCCATTGTGTCACCTCTAAAGAATTTATTTTTGGATGGGTGGTTGGGATAAGGAAAAGGAGGGTGGGAGAATCCATTCCCTATTATCATAGGGTGTAACCCACCATAAAAAAAAAAAAAAAAGGTGTGACTGCTTCCATCAATCCAGGTCGACCGAACTTGGTTGCCATTTAAGGTTTTGGACGACCAAACTTGGTTGTCATTTCAGATTTTGGGCGACCTAAATTGATCGAACAAGATTCAGAACTATATCTACCTATTTTTTGTAAACAAATAAAATTTTGGGTTAATTCATTATATTCTACGTTTATTCTTTTATCCAAACAACAACTAAGGAACTGAAAAAAAAGCAAGTAGATATACTTTCAATAAATTTAATTTTTTATAGAAAACATCTTATTAGACAAATATATATTATTTTTAAGCTACATTTAAATTCGTGGTTAAATGAATTCTTTGTTTAAAAAAAAACCTACCAGTTGATCCAAACACATTTTATATCTGATTTTTGAAAATTTCTCACTTATGTAAAAAAAACTATTCCTATGTTTTACATTTTAAATGATTGATTCTCTCTACATTACAACTCAAAAACTTGGAATGGTATGAAGGACCCAAGGAGAATACACGTTTAGGTTTCCAAGAAAAAAATTATAAACTTTATCACAAACCCCGATTGACCAAGTTCGGTCGCCCAAAACCTAAAATGACGATCAAATTAGGTCGCCCAAAATACGAAATGATGATCAAATTCGGTTGCCTAAAACTTAAAGTGACGATCAAATCTGATCGACTTGGCCGGATTGGTATAAACAAAAAAACACTTTTTTTTTTTCGATTGGTGGGTTAAGGGAAATGATTGGTAGGGATAGACGTGCCCATTATCATACCCATACCACCGGTTTGCATAATGAAAAGTGTCCCCAGCGGAAAGAAAACAAGACCAAATAATCTGAAAGAAAACAAAGGACACTGAACACACCAAGATAGTATTTGCGTGAGAACAAGAAAAAAAATTCCCCTCTAATAGAAAATGTTCAGCAAATATTCTCCAACAGCATAGACAATACATTACATACAATAAATATATGTCACATTCAAAGTTCATATAACATGATTCAAAGTGCAGTTTTCACAAGCCCGTGGATCTAGGAATCTTGATCCACTGCAACTGAAGTTCAATCTCGCCGCACTCTACGTTGCGAAGTCTCAGAATGATGTCTTGGACAATCTTACCATCAACCCAGATGATGGAGCTCTCTTCAGCCAGACAGTTCTGCCTGCTCGGCGCGAACTTCCTGATTATGGTACCACTGGGGACCTCTTCCAGGTGTTCTGAGTGCACCTTCACCGCCTCCACGAATGGCTGGATTTCAAACTCTGCGTTGCCCATTCTGTCATCCCGGCTGAATATGTCCTTGTCAAATACTTCCTACAATGAATTCGAACAGCAAAGGAGTGATGTGAATTGTGCTTGTTGGCTGTGCAACATTTCTTCCATAAAGGGGACAATCTTTTTTATATTGAGATCAAGCATTATTTTTATTTATTAAATACGCATCAAAGATTTACCAACACGAGAGGTGGGATCTAACCAAGGTTGAATCTAATCAATAATTGTCAGTCCCTAATAGAGAATTGACATGTGAGAACCTCCTGCACTAAACATGTGAAGTTATATTTTTAGGCATTTATCAGTTCTCCAACTGACTAATGATCCAACCCTGACGGGATCTCATTCCCAACACTACCAATGATGATACATTGGTTGTTAGATCCAAAGATTCTTTTGGGGAGAATAATTACTGATGTAATTTGGTACAACTCTACATTGCATAAAGAGGTTATATAGCAACAGAACATCTAGCCATATAACCTAGTCTCTCTTAGCTAAGGGTACTGAAAACACTAGTCATTCATAATCATTCCTACAGTCCCCATCTTCCTCTAACCCAGTATATAACATGTTAAGCTAGTAAATAGTAGGTTAGGAAAATATAAAAATTTATACATTCAGTTTATTTGAATTTATACTTGAAATTTTTTTATAAACATATTTATTTCATTAGACAAATATGTTCCTTGAAAAATTGATTGAAAAAAGGACCGCAAGAATCACTATCCCTAACAGATCTGAATTTCCCAAGACTTTATCAAAACAAATGGACCAACTGGACCTATAACGGTGGTTAAACTTCATGGACCAACTGAACAAAACAACCTATCAGTTGGTTGAAAACCATGGGCTGATAGATCTTATATAATTCATTAGGAAAATGTTACACTTAGTCCCATTTCCAATCCCTAATGCAGTCCGCCCATGTTTTCGTTTTAAAAAAAATCATATACCTCATCTAATGAGGTATGTATTTCTATAAATGGTGAAGTATAAAACTTCAATGAATTAATGAAAAGTGTGAAAAATCTCTAGCAATGTATATATCAGGTTATAGTGAGTGGATGGGGCTAACGAGGTAAATGAAACTCCATTTGGGATTGTAAAAAGAACTAAGTATAACAATGTTCAATTCATTAATAATGAAAATCCATGAAATGTTAGTAGATGATCCAAAGAGTTGAAATCACTAATCTTCAGTTTGTACACGACTTGCAACTTATATAGCAAATATATACACATTTAATTAAACTAAATTTACATGGAATCAAAATAGTAATTTTATATGTATTTAAACTAGATTACATGGACATAAAATAATGTAAATGATCCCTGAGACATAGCAAGGACCCTGTTCCTCTGTAGATTGATAGAACTTACTTAGGATTGGAGCTTATTATAACTGAGATTTTCATGGAGGAGTTTACAACCATAACCCTTTAGATAAACTTAATAAAAAATGGATGTTTGAGAGAGAAATATAGGTAAGAGGACTATTGTTAAACACAAATTTGAATAATGATGATGTGCGAAATGAAGCAGCATTGACAAGCAGTGGAGGGTTTTAAAGTCCTGCAAGGGGAGGTTTGAGTCGTTTGAGTCCTAAGAGGAGTTGATTGAATGTAATATGGGTCCTTCAAGGGGAGGTTAGCAACTTTCCCCACACACCCTCATTGAATTCGATCAATGCGCAATATTATAAAAAACAAGCCACTGCCTCTGAATAATATTGGATGGATTGTTTAAAATTGGGTAAATATCAAACCATTATTCATACGGTGGGGTCACACACACACACAAAAAAAGAAAAAAAAAAGATTGAACATATATGCTTTTGTTCTCAATGAAGAGAAGCAAATTGGATGATATGAGTGCATAATTATGAATTGAACTGGGTGTTTAGGAATGTGTACATAGTTGAATGAGCATGATTATATTCTTAAGATGCATGTGAACCCCTAGATGATTGATTGGATACTGAAATTCAAGGTTTCAATAATTGTGAAATTGTATATATTATGAATTATTGGAAATTAAACTTAAACATGTTGATATGCACCTTTGGTGAATATGATGGATGACTGAGAGAATGATATACACCTCTATAAATTAATGAGATCAATGAACAAAATACTGTAAATGCATTCATATATAATCTATATGTAATCTGCTGCAATTTTACATGGTTTTTAGATTATGTTGACCATGATGAAGTTTGTATAGTCATGAACTTCATGCATTCATTTGACTTTCTAAGATTTATCTAAATGAATTTTTAATTTCTGGAATTTCTTACAAAGCACCTGTACCTTTTATTTATCTTCTAATTTTCTTTATTTTTAAATCCAAAATCAACCAGTTAACCAGATCCATAACAAATCTGTATTGGTTGATATGAATGATGCGAAAGATACATTTCCTTGTCTGACCTGTACCAATACAAAAACTGAGATTTATAAATGGTTTTGATAGGCATGATATAAATTTACTTTGATCATGTGAACAAGTTACGAATATTACTGTTCAATATTATCATGCTCAGCAAAGTCTATAATAACAAATCAAAGAACAAAAGGGCTTGAATAATAATAATTTTAGCACAATCAATGCCCATTCAAGTTCATAAATGTACAATCATATGAACTAGTTATGAACATAACCATTTATATGATCGTACATAGAGTTGAGGTCCATGGTAACAAATCACAGAATAAAGCATAATTGGTACATTTTCAGGATTCAAAGCATTATATATTTATATCATTAAGAATTAACTACATTCATAAGATGCAAATAATACCTCTTTAGATATGCTAACTTTATATACTAGTAGGATAATTGAGTCCATTTACCACCAAAAATAAATGCAGTGCTTTTGATCAAGTAGGAAATCAGAGAACAGGAAAAGATAACATACAAGTTTGACTATCAAAGTAGGATCGACAACTGAGAAAGTTAATTCTTCATTCCACTCAGGATTTAAATTCTTCTTCACAACATGAGTCTTCAATTTCTGTATACAAATTTCAGCAATAAAAGAAAGATGATAAACCATGATACGAAGCAACTGAAAGCAAGTTTGGTACAAGATAATGGAAGAACAAGCTTGCATGTTTTTCTATGCTCAACTACACAGCAATCTAACTGTAACAAAATAATAATTAGCATTGATTGTAAGATTTAGCTCTTTTGAATCCTGTTAAGCTGTATATTTCTATTGAATGGTTTTCTTTTCTTCTTCTTTTTTGGTGACAAGGAACCCAAACATGAGTTGGGAAAAACCTGGATGCACATAATCACTCACAAACCCTGCACATTAGGTAAGCCCAATAGGATTGGAGACCTATGGGGAGCAAATTCATGGATGGCCAAAGAACCAACCCCATGTGAGTCACTGGTACACTACTTGTTTCCATGTAATTTTTTTCCATTTTTAATTACTTGGAATAAGCAAAGGGCAGAATTGCAGTTCAGCAAACTCCATATTCAGTCATCGAGGAGAATGTAAAAGGGATTATGAAATCACTATTTTTATTGAGTTCGAATGAAATATCTATTGGATAGGTTGAGAAAACAAGATCCAACATAAAGGGACAAAAAAAACCAAGAATTAAATCTCAAATTGAGATGTAAAAGAGAGAATTGCATACAGAAATCCTATCATCCACTCATATAACATCGCGTGCAGATCAGGTATGTGCTAAATTTCCGGTCTAGTTTAATGAGCATCTCCTTCTTTTTCCTCCTAAGATCTCACAGACTGATTTTGTAAAGGAGTGTCACCTTGACTACTCTTAATCCTCTCTTATCTTCTATTACTTCAAAGTACTTTTGTACATTTGTAAGTTTTGCAAGGAATATAAATTTATTTACCAAGCAAAAAAAAACATCGGTGCAGAACAAGTATCAAATCGTTCGACAAATGTAATATAACACATCTGAAATAGATGATACTAAATCCCTAGAAGTTGATAATATAACATATAAATGAAGAGATAAGTAGACATCAGTCAAGCTGATCTTTTCCCTAGAATTTCCAAAAGTGATCCAGGGATTATTCCATCTCCAAGTGTTTTTATGATTTGTATCAACATCAACATGTACATGCATAATTCCATCATAACAATGATCACTACATTATTTTCTGTGGGACCAGGATAAACAGACAGAAGTAGTTTTTTTTACTGCAATGTTAGCCACAGGGTCCCTCCGATATAAAAAAGAAAAAGAAAAAAAAGATAGATCTCAAGTTTGAATCTCCCGGGTTTATCTGATGCATAGGTTTTGTGAGTGATTATGTGCATCAGTGGTTTCCCCAACTAATATTCAGGTTTCTCAAAAGCAAAATAATAATAATAATAATAATAATAATAATAATAATAATAATAATAATAATAAAGAATTGAAGATATCTCAGTAGAATAAAATCCATTTCAGATAATGCGCAATACATGCAAAACAACAAGAAAAAAAACCCCATAAACAATAACCAAGAAAAAAAAGACAACAGCCCAAAAAACTAATCCATCAAAAAGAGAAGACATATAAAGATTCATTTAAAAAATAAAACCCAAATTTGCAGACAAATAATTACACAATTAAACAAACAAAAGACAAAAAATTGCATGACAAATCTCCCAAACCATGAAAAATCAAAATCCAACACCACCACCTCCACTGGTCCTATACAAAAGAAAAACAGAGCACCCAGAGAGAGAGAGAGAGAAGGCTCACTTGTTTTCCCATCCTGAGAACAACATAAGGATCACTGCTTTTGAGGTCTCGAACGGCCAGGTTCACACCTCTGATCACCCGAACCCTCAGAAGCCCCAAAAGGTGTTCCATTTTTTTCCCCTCAACTGGTCACAATGACAAAAAAAAGTCTAAATAGAAGGAGGAGGAGGAGGAAAAAATGAAGAATCCAATGTTGTTGTTGGCAAACAAAAGCAAACAATGGTTTATGTTGAAAAATCCATACATAATTCACGGCAATAAATAAGGGCAACAATGAAAACAAAAAACGTACTCTGTCTCTGTTTTTTTTTTTTTTCTCTTTCTTTCTTTGCTGGGACGGGATTGGACGAATGAGTGACGACACGGCTTTCGAGAATGCTCTCATGCACTCACAACGCGGTAATGTTTCTCTCTTTCAGCGTACCCGTTTCAGAAAATTTTTTTGGTTGACTTGTTGCATACATTCTTTTGTTTTTTTTTTGGGCACTGTGCAGTCCGGCCGGACAGGGTCACGGAGTTTTTTTCGTTATTGTTTCTCTCCTGTCGTGAAGGAGTTTTTTTCTTTTTCTTGAGAAAAATTCAAATAAACTCTTGTAAACTGATTTAAGTTTATATAATCCTTTGACTTTTTTAAAATTGGTATAATCGTTTTGAAAATACATATGTACATTTAAATGACTTATAAGTTAAATTTTTTATTGACAGATTAAGATTATTTTGAGAATATTATGTGTTTAGGTCAATTTTAACATTAAAATATGGTTTTTTTAAATCAGTAAAAAAGAATGCTTTTGGGGGAATCGAATATTTTGAAAGCCATGGGTGTAGGGGAAAAATGGTCTTAACCCTTACATAACCCAGCATTCACACCCTTTTTTTGTGTTGTGGTTCCCTTTTTGAAACCTTAACATCTCCCCCCCCCCACTGATCGCATAGTCTCCACCACTTTCAAATACAAATCAAGGGTTACGAGGTACGAGAGTCAATTGCAGATGGAGGAGGGGATGGGGTCAGATAGGGAGTTTCTAGAGAGGTCAAGGTAGGTCATGGAGGGGAGCTAGAGGTGGATGACCTGGTTCTCGCGGTTGTTCTTGTAGGAGACGTCGGAGGAACAGATGAAGCCCACGCTCATGTTGTTGAAGTTTCACAATGAAAGCCTCCCCTGAGGATTCGATAGGGATTCTTGAACCCCTAGTAGACACTTTCACGTCGTCTTCTATGACGGCTAAAGAAGAATGTCTGATCATCACCATCACTAAAAGGCAGAGATGAAAGATCGGGGGAGGCCCTCGATAGGTTTTGTAAAAGATGAAGACGGGGGGGTATTTTAGTAAAAGTGCATATGGGGGTATATTAAACAGTAGGTTTGTAACAAAAAAAACCATTCTCAAATGCAAATAAAACAGCTTCTGTTATCAATAATAATGTAATTCATGGATTAAAAGAAAAATAACCTATATGGATATTTGATTAAACCACATGTTAAAAAGCAGCTTTATTGTCAAAACTACTTTTCAATATGTGTTTCCAAACGCTACCTAAATGGATGAAAGGGATGTGTTTGGGTTCTTTGAAACCCCGTTGAGACGGGTTTGGGACAAAATAATCAAACTCGTCACGAGTTTGAGACATAATTTTATTAGCGGATTTTAGATTGAGATTAACTAAACCCGTCCCAACCTGCCTTGTTGCCATCCTTGGTAGGTATGGGCCTTCTTATGTTGAAATATATATCTCATTAATTTTTTTAGGGAAAAATTTATATAAACCCATGTAAACTGTGTGAAATCCATATAACCCTCTGACTTTTTAAGTCCATATAACACTTTCAAAACACCTATGTAAATCTAAATAGCCCTCTGAATTAAATTTCAATTGACAGATAAGAAATATTATGCAAATGTTCAGTTTCGTTAACCTTAACTGAAAACATAGTATAGAAAAAAAACCCACGATGTGTTAAAAATGTGAAAAATCCTTTGTAAATGGTGATTTTACCCTTCCGGATAGGATTTTATACTCTATTTAGAAGGGTAAAATCGGCATTTAGAAATGGTTTTTGGCATTTTTAATTCACTGTAGGGGTTTTTTGGTATATATATAGCTTTTTCAGCCAGGTTAATCAAATAGAATATTCATTATCTGTCAACGGAAGTTTAACTCATGGGGTTATTTGGATTTGCATTGGTTTTTTCACGGGGTTATATGGATTTCAGACAGTTTACAGGGGTTATTTGAATTTTTTCCCTTTTTTTTTAACATTTCTTAAATTTGGATTCGCAATAAAATAAAATATATTTTCATCAAAATAAATATTTCATTAATGGATATTTATTATTTTAAAAAAATCAAAATATATGTGGATTGTCTGTGGAAAAAAACAAACAAGAAAAAAAAAATTAGACTAAACTATTTTTCTTGTCTCACATGCATTCTAAACTGTGTTTTTTTTTAGAAAATAGTATTCACCATCGATTGATTTATGTATTTGTATAAAAATGATAAATACATGTATTCTAATGAATTGAATGGACATAATTATAAAAAATATGAATTTTTTTAACAATATAAATATCTTGAGTGCAGGCAACAATGTATATATAGCACTATAAATATGGATGTAAAATAAATTAACTGTAACAATGCTCATTTTATAGTCACATATACTTTGTTAGCCACTTGCACATACTGTTAGGACTCAAAAGGTATATATGTACCTTGTTATTTTTTTTTACACATTTTATAAATGAGTCTGCATAATTAATTGAAGTATATATATTTTATTTTTTATAAACATATACCTCATATGATATATATTATTTTTTAAAAATAAAAAAATATGGGAGTGCATTAGAAGCTGAAAATAAGATTGAATCTAATATTTTTCATAAATTTATTTTGGGTGTTGTTACACCCAAATCTATTTCCAGCCCTAATTATAGCCTTATATTTGTCTATAGAAAATTAACCACCCATATGCTCATATTAACAAGGCATATATTTCGATTTTTTTTATATATTTTCCATAAACACATTCATGCAATTCATTGAAGTATATGCTTCATTTTTTATGAAAACATGTAACTCATTAGATAAAATGTACTATTTTTAAAAAATCCAAAAGAAATGTAGACCGGAATTGAAACTGAGTATGGGGCTAGACGTAACATTATCCAGTTTTTATTATTTGTATGACCCCGCAATTTGGATCACTGACCAAACCTATTTAAATTGATTTTTTTTTCAAATTTGTATTAATATCTATTAGTTTGACTTTGGTTCACATTTTAGCTAAACTGAATTCATCGAACTAAGTCAAACCAAACTTCTCTACCTAGTTAGTTGTTTCAACATATTTTATAATTATGTTCATTCCCCAAACTCCAACCTAAACATCCTTTTGGTTATTTCACCCACCTTTCATATTTAGATTTTTATATAAGTTTATTTTAACATATATGTATGTGATGATATGTTGTTTGAATTCATATACTCTAATGGGACCAAAAAAAATCTAACTTATAAATTTAGTTCAGTGTAGTTTACGAGTTTAGTATTTGGGTTTCAAATTCGATTTGGTTTGGACTTGAGATGGGTATAATGATATTTTGGTTAATCATGTCATTAATTTTTTTTAGGATAAATGTTAGGACTTAAACCCAGATAGTAAATTTAATTTATTGTCATTTGGTTACGGGTCCAAACCCCACTTCATTAACTTTTTTTTTTGTTATTAAATCATTTTTCTTTTTAAAACTATATAAGATATATTTTTTGATCGGTAAAGATTAATTTTGTAGATTATTATATCAATTCTCAACCAACAAAATGTCTATTTTGTGTAGATTAATTTTGAAAATTGTGGAAAGATTTTAGTGGAATATAATTCCACCCCCACATTAACTTCTATATTATTTTGAGGTCCATCCATCCAATGCTATTCGCATATGCATATGCATATTAGTTTACAATGTATATAAGATGGTTGTCAATATAATAACATAGGCATTCCCAACAATTATATTGCCTAATAGTACTTAAATATCATTTTAGATTTATAACATTGTTCTCTCATTTACATAATTGTCAAAGGGGCTAAAAAAAATCAGAACATCTAAAAGACTGTATATAAGATTGCACTTGAGAATATCTTTATTATTGTCTTTTTTTAAAGGTACAGTTCCATTATTCTCTTTTAATATATGGTTTACTAGATATTTTTCTAACAATATATTCTAGTATTTTTTTGTTCTATTCAAATGTTCTCTCCAAAGTATTTTTTGGATAAAATATTATGAGAAAATTAATTAAAGGTCATCCCAGACTGCCCCTCATTATTTTTTGGTCACTGAACTTTTTCAAGATATTTCTAGATCCCTAACCTCTGATTTAATTATTTCTTGGTCCAAACTAACAACTGCCATTTGATTCCTCCGTTAGCATACCCAATATACCCCTTCAACAATTAGTTTTTCTCTTCCCTTCTTCTTCTTCTTCAACCCTCCGAACACTCCATTCAAAACCCTAAGTTGCATTGAACACCCTCCCCTATGACGACTGAACCACTAAAATCGGGTCTCTGATACCCTAAATCACACCTAGAGATCGATAATGACTGCGGTTGAACCATCCAATCTTCTTCTTCTCCATTGAAAACTCACGACGGTGGTGAAGGAATCACGAGTTACAAATAGGTTAGCATTCATTGATAAAATGAAGAATATGTTAGCATTGCTTTTGGTTCTTCTTGTCCATTGAAAACATTGGTTTTGATTATGGATTTATGTTACAGTACAAAACGCAGATTGTGTTAGCATTAATGTCAACTAATATTATTCATATAATTTTGATGGTCATACAATGATACAATTACATTGTTCCTAGATCAATTAACAATGTACCTAGATCAATTAACAGTGTGATCAGTGTAGAGTCTTATTGTTTTACATTTAGTAGATACACAGTGTGTATGTGGCTTTAATATTGTACTTAATGCATTTCATACTGTTCTTAGACTGAACACATGATTCGTTTTTACAGAATATTTGAGTTTATACATGAATACCCTAATGGATTTTGTTCGTACAACAGAGAAACACAAGTAGTTCATGTTGGTAGAGCTACAACACTTTCAGATATTGTAAGTAAATTATGTAAAAGATGAAAGTTCGATGCGTCGAAAGTCATTTTCAAGTACGACATTCCCGTTCAAGCAAATATGAGAACGACTTTTGTGAACAATGAAGATGTTGAGATTATGTATGACATTCACAAGATGTGTGGGTACAACTTTATCCAGATTAATGTTTTCATAAATTCTGAACAAAGCTCTGCTGGAGATGCATGACAAAGATAAATTATTTTACTACTTGTTGTCATGATCCAATGGTTTAATTATATACTAAAAATGTACTCATATGATTTAACAATGTACCCATACTGGTTAACATTGTACTAAGTAACCATAATAGTGTATGATATATTATTTTTACTACTGTATGACAATGCTTCATATGCTTTATTGTATGACTTCTAATGCTATGATGATAATGAATTGTAGGATGTCCAACAGTGTCCACCTGAACCTAGGCACAACAGTACCAACATCTTCAGTACCTACATCTTGTAGCATGGTTTATCAAGGGGAAGACATTTGTGGGAGTTCAAGCGGTGAGATGCTGACAAGCTTTTGGGAGAATATCATTCATTCGGTGAATCAACAATTTAAAAATGTTGAAGATTTCGCATGCAATTGACCAATTATTCTATTGCGCATTTATTTTATTTTGAATACGTGATAACGATAAGGTACGGGTAACTGCCAAGTGCAAACACCCTTCTTGTGGATGGCGAGTTCATTGCTCGAGAGTTGGGTTAGGACTTTACTTCCAAATTAAGTCGTTGAACAATATTCATTCATGTGGTGGTGGAATATCAACAAATGATCATCCAAGAGCATAGCGAAGATGGGTGGGTGAGATTACAAAGACTAAGCTTATTGACACCCCATTGTATCGACCCAGAGATATAGTAAAAGACGTGTTTAGGGATTATAGAACCCAATTACCATATCACAAGAATTGGCACGGGAAAGAAGTGGCTTGCAAAGACTTACATGGAGATCAATCTTTCTCATTCGATAATCTTCGGTGGTATGCTGATGCAGTGATGGCTACAAATCTCGGAAGTTATGTGGAGCTTGAATTCACTCCTAATGACCATAGATTTAGACGATTCTTTATATGCTTTTGTGTTTCACACATTGGTTTTGAAACAGGTTGTAGGCCTTTGTTGTTTCTAGATAGAACATCTCTCAAATTAAAATATCAAGGTATATGTAGAAGATGACATGTATATAGGTTGTCATGCGTTCATGCATGTGTCGCGGTGTGAAAGATAAATGACTCTATACATGAATATTGTTCACACTATTTTCGAACCGATTTGTACCATTAAGCTTATGTCGCAGCAATTCTACCTGTAGTAGGTGGTCAGATGACGGAGAGGGAAGAAGGCGACATAATCATCAAACCTCCATTAACCAAGATCAGGCTGGGGAAGAAGAAGAAAAATCTGATCGAGTCACAAGCAGATCCAGACACAATGACATTGTATAGTTGTTCGAGATGCAAGGGCTTTGGACATAATAGGAACACATGCAGAAATCATGTTGCTTAAACTATTATTATCCTGCTTTAGTTGTATTAAGTAATAAGTCAGATTATTCTGTTTTATTTTTATGAACATATGTTTTACTTGTATTAAGTCAAATTATCCCATGTGTTTAGAAGTATTCTGTGCTTAAAGTATTTTGTGCTTACTCATCTGATGCTTAAACTATTATGAATGTAGAAAGGATAGTATCTAATAGTGTAACCATATGATCTAACATTGTACTTATAATAATCAATAGTGTACCTCTTAGACTAGTAGTGTACTAAGTGTACTGGATTTCATTACGCAGTTTCGATTTTTCATTCATAACACATCTCTCAGTCATAACAATGTACCAAATTTGACTAACAGTGTACTGATTGTATTTGATTTCATAACACACCTTCTATTTTTTTATTCATAACACATTTGTTACTCATAACATTTCTATTCATAACATCAACTAGTAACACAACTATATCATTCACAACATTCAATTATAACCCAACTATATCATTCATATCATTCATTCATAACCCAACTATATCATTCACATTTACTTATAAACATTATTGTTCATTCAAAACACTTGATGTACATTAAATTTACATGAAAAATAGATACATCCAAAACAAACATTCATGTCCATTCATAGTAGTTTCAGTTTTGATCTTCTAAGGATTTTGTCAGCATATTCACCTCTGAATCTTGGGGATATCGCTATTATCGAAATTTCACGGCATCCTCTTGATAAGATGTTCACCAAATTTTATCACGAACATGCCGCAGTCTACCCTAAAACATCACACAATATAATATCATACTATTAGAGCATTGTTGAAGGAGGAATAGAGGTACAATTACACATTCGTCTGATTATGACATTTCTCATCCCTGATAGTGGGCCAGTTATCAACTTTCATGAAATGATACCTCCTAAAGTACACTTTCAACCACATGACTTGCATAGTTAACATCTTACAAAGATACATTAGCAATGTACTCATATTACCTAACAAGGTACCCACATTATCTAACAATGTACTATTAGTTAGTAATACAATCAATCAAATGTGTGTTTATCCAAAATAGAATAAACCATAAATCAGAAGATTTGAACTTACCAAATTATCTGTATTTTTTATAAAACCAGGGATGTTCTTCATGAAGTTGTACTCTATAAACTGATGTTGCTTCAAATCAACCTTCAAAAGAAGCCAATGATGACACACTTTAACATTTGAGTGGACTAACATAAAGATCATGTCAAGATCCATTAAAACATCACTGGTGCATCTTTTACAAAAAGAAGCAAAATTAGACAATATTGTTCAGCAGAACTTCCATCGACGTAGCAAGGATTTGTGTTGTTCAGGTTTTTTTGTAATATGATAAATACTACAATTAGAGTATGAACAATGATATCATTCATGTTATCATGAAGGGGTCAGCTATGATAAAATTCACCTGAGCCCAGGATTAGATGTATAACCATTTGATTTCAACATGCTACGTCGAACCATTTTTTCAATCCTATACAATGTGCACAAATAAAAATGTAAACATAAAAATCACATGAACAAATAAAAATCAAGTATAAAACATTACAACTACTTTTAAATACAAACAAGCAAAAAAATAATAAATTTTAAAAAAAAACCCAATGAACCAAAACATGTCAGCTATGAACATCAGCCCACACATGAATCCAAACATCTCATTTTCTTGCCTTAACCTCCAGATCTGGATACATTCTGTGCATAAGCTTCAGAATGTCCAATTCTCTCTTCAGAAACCCTCCAATAGCCAATCCTTTCTTTTTTCCCCTCCTATACAGCTCCTCCTCCTCCACCTACCCCTCCTCCTCACCCTTCTCTTCCTCTTCTTTACATGAATGTGTCACATCCTCTCAACCAACACATGAAGCCACATATCTCATCCTCTTCTTTACATGAATGTGTCACATCCTCTCAACCAACACATGAAGCCACACATCTCATTCACAATGAATTGTTAAAATAATTTTACTTGAACATATGCTATCATTAGTTTAACAATGTACAACAAAGATTTACTAGTGTACCAATAAGCTTAACAGTGTACTATTAGGATATTACATTGTACTAATAAACTAACCGACACAACAATGCAAATCAAGATGTCAATCATGCATTTGTAAAGCATAAGCTGCAAATCCACCCAAGACTTGTGCATCAAATACATTAGTTGTTTATCAAAGCCTAAATGAGGTCATATACATACATGATAACAATGTACTAAAATAGATTAACAAAGTACCCACATTGCAAATTTATATTAGCAGATCGTCTAAAATATATATACTAATTTTATATATCAGGTGATGAAAGGGATGAGTTTGACGTACTCTGAGGAGGAGGATGTCGCAGCCGCGGAGGATCGTTGTTGTCGCCATCTAGGTTCATCACCGTTGCCGTCGATGGATTCTTTGTTCGTGTGTATTGTCGCCGATGGATGTAGAAATCGTGGGTGTCACCGTCGATTCACAATTTTGTCGATGGAAGGATGACGATCAGAGGTTTTCTAGGGTCTTGAAGAGAAAAAGAGAGGTTTTTGGGGAGAGAAGAATTTTGGGGGGAAAATTGGGAGAGAGAGGAAGATTAAGTGAGAAGGGTAGGAAGTACATTTCACATGGGGGATGAAACGGCAGCTGTTAGTTTGGACCCATAAATAATTAAATTAGAGGTTAAAGACCTAGAAATATCTTGAAAAGGTATAGGGATCTAAAAATAATGAGGGATAGACTGAGGGGACCTCTAATTAATTTTCCCAAATATTATAGATACATAGAATTGAATATAATATGAAATTATTAATGGGCGCTGCTATACTCAATCATTTTACAATAAAAATACAGGTCTATATGCATCATTAAAAATTTAGTGAAACATATGCATTGTCTAATAACGTATATACATCGTTAAATTTTTTTGTACACTTACTAAAATAGATTCATTCAATTTGAAATGGAACGATATATTTTTTTTATTAAAATATATAAATCATTAGATGATGTTTATTATTTAAAAAAAATAAAAATACTTATGATCTACATTTTAGATCGTAAAAATGATAAACCTAACATTTTTGTTTTTCCATTATTAATCGTGATGTCTCCTAACCGAGATGTCAAATGGTTGAAATGTGAAAGGGTCATGATATAACAGGCCACTAAATAGGAAGATGTCATCTCAAATTAATTTGCATTGGTCCATTTTGGCATGGGCTCTGATACACAGTTTTTTTTTTTTTTTTATTTAGAAAATGATACGTTTGGATTCTTGTGTAATCTCATTTGCAGTTCATATCATTTTTATTTTTAAAAAAATTAAACTTTTTCTATTAAAGTAGATATTGTTACATAAAATCAAATACATATTCAGATACAATAATATATATTTTTTTAATTTTTTTTATTCTATAAACTATGATATGATGATGTGATATATAATACGTTATTATAGTGCATAAGACTGTAAAATGGACTGAGTGTATCAATGCTCTTATTTTTTAAGAAAAAAAATCTATATAACCCTACAAACATATAAAAATCCAGATAACCCCATCTATTTTTTTAAAATCCAAAATAACCGCTTATAAACATATAAAAAATCCAAATCACCCTCATGAGTTGATTAACTATTAACATAATTGGTATATTCCTCCAATATTCCGTCAACTTAACGCAGCCAAATTGCAAAAAATGCAATTAGGTCCCTATAAACTAAGGAAAATCCTTGTCTTAAGTCTGTGGTAATTCGTCCCACAGAGCCAGCAGAACCAAACCTTTTTGTCAACCCTCTCCCTACCAATTAGGGTTTAACCCATCCCTCCATTTCAATCGATCTTCTTCTTCAACACCTATGGAAACTTTTCTTATTAATTAGATTGACAGACATTGTTATACCTAAATAAATATTGTTAAAAATCATAAATTCAACAACACAAGCACCAAATAAACATAAATCACCCCCAAACATGCATTTCTTTGATATCCCGTCTCAGTTGAACTGTTCAAATATCGAGTCATACATGACCGACACCTAGTCGGGGTGCGACGTCCTCGTCGAAGTGGGTCTCGAAGAGACAATGTCTCGCACGCCCTGCGTAGCTCCTCCCGTGAGAGGATGCTGTGCTGTCGAGGTCCAGGGCCTCGAACGCCTCGTTTGAGCGAGTGTTGAAGTCCTTCTCGTCACTTACGAAGGTCCACACCTTCTCGTTCTATCACCAAAATCCAAAATAACAGATCCACTCACAAAACACTTATCTACCCAAAAGAACCCCCAAATTCACCAACATAGAACAAATGAAGGTGATGATGGTGTGTGTTGTATGGTTTAGGTTTTCTCAATTGGTTAAATTAGGGGAGGGTATAATGGTAACTTCACATCTTGGGTTTAAGTGAGGTTAACATTAGGTTATTTTAATTGACATAAGGGTTGATTTGGATTTTTCACATGTTTGTGGGGGGTTATTTGGATTTTAAAAAATGCAATGCAAGGGGTTATTTGGATTTTCTTATGTTTGTGAGGGGTTATATTGATTTTTCTCTATTTTTTAATCTCATTTTAACTTTCTGAGTCACGCGTTTTGTTGGAACTTGGAAGTCACGCCATGTCAATATAAATGCATGTAACCTAAAAGGATAGAGATGAGATTAAAATTTGAATTAAAAATTAAACTGTCATTTTCAACAGTATTATATAGGAAGGTGGGTAAGAATTTTATGGCCAAACAAATTGTAAATTTAAAATTTCAGTCACGAATACGTAACAGATTTGACTTGTATATATTGTTAAGAACTTAATATAAACTTTCTGTTATTAATAATAAAAAAGGAGGGTAGGTGTTTATGAGGTGTTTCAGATCAACCTCTAAAGTTCTTTTAATAGTGGATGTGGTTATTTGAGATAAGTTGTCCTCATTTTATAGAATATAAAAAAATATTATTTTTATTTTTATTTACATTTGTTAAAATAAAAATAAAAATAAAAATGTGGATAAATTTTATTTAAATATTTGGTGGAACATATCTTTATTTTTATTTTAAAATCAGAACAATTGTCCACGTTTTATCTTAAATATTTTTGTATACCGAACATGATAAATTATTCTCTCTCCATTTATCCCCACACTTATCCTCTTATCCAACTACTTATTCATTTATCAAACTAGCCCTAAACTCTTGTTTTGGTACGAAATAGGTGGGGAATGGAGTGAAAAAGGGGTGAATAATCCCAAAAACCTATCTGTTTACAAGGAAAAAGTGGGTATAATTATATGATTTATATCAAGATATATTAAAATAACCTTGTATTCGTATTGCAAGTCCTCTATGGAATTGTGTTACTCCCCCCATTTTGTTCCATAGGTAGGAGGGTCACCTTGTCAAATCATTTTTTTCACGTTTTATAATTCATTATCCAAATCTTATTCACTTTCTATTTACAACTTATATACGACCAACCAAATAATAAAAATTTTATTATTATTTCAACAAATGTACAACTAAACATATAATGGCCTATTCCTTCTAGGACAGAAATGGTAATTTAGGCATAATTTTTTCCCTTTCAAATGGCATGATTCAACTTCTCCATGACTCAGAAATGAAGATTTTCCATGTTTATATCAAATAAAAAACATGTCCATGTGAAGAACAACAAAAAATCAAACGAAATTCCACGTTTAAGGGTTACCTCTTTCATGAGCATATATATGCGTTTAATGCCCATATTTCAAAATAGAGAAAATCCATATAACCCCCTATAATCTGGCCTAAATCCATATAACCCCCTACAATTTTCATAAATCCATATAACCCCCTGTAATCACCCCTCTATATCCATAAAACTCATTCCGTCTTCCTTCAGTCCGTCTGGTTAACGGGGAAGGGGATTATATGGATTTATGACAAATTATAGGGGGTTATATGGATTTTTTTTCATTTTTTTTCTTTACATGTGGTTTAAAAATTGAGTTGTTTAACATTTACTTTTGAATTTTTTTCAAGATACCATGCACATTTAATTTTAATAAAAGAAAAAGTGTTATTCAAATCATAAACACATACAAAATCACCCACTAAAGAGATAGAAGTAAAAGAGAATGAATTTTGTAACAAAAAGTGTGTAACATCAACCAACAAAATTTTAAAAATGCCAAGAATATGAAATATATTTTTTATTAAATCTTGGGGCACCTCTTGTGTTTTTTTTTTTTTGATTGGTAATCAAATTTGTATTGCTATGAAGAGAGAAACTTTACAATAGATACATCAGGGGAATCTTGCCCCCAGAGGAGTGAAGGAGAGCAACTAATCCTTCAGCCCTATGGATCAAGTTCTATTTAAAAGAAGAAAGACAAGAGTAGAACAAAATCAGCTCCTAAGTCGAGTATATGGAGTACCCACCTTGTCCAGCTCAATAGTTGTCCTCAGCTCATGCCAAAGTTGGGATGGAGGGATAATGGTAACTCCCCTTGCTGATTAAAAGGAGGCCAAAATGTATGCAGGAGAATTCCCTTCACGATGGATGTGTGTAATTTTCCAGTCCTGAAGAAGGAGGAGGCCCTGATGGATATGGCGCAAAGATCGAATGGAAGACCACGGATGAGAACCTTTCCCAAGCACCCATGCACAGGCTGTGGTAGAGTCAGTTTCTATCCAGATGCTTGGAAAGTTTAGACGAATAGCTAACCATAAACCCTCCTCAATCGCTTTAAGCTCAAGGAGATTGATCGAGGGTAAATCGATTCGGCCAGCAATTCCATAGATGAAGTCAGCTTCATGAGTACGAAGTAGGGCCCCATAGCCTCCCCTGTCCTCCGAGAGAGATCCGTCCGAGTTAAGTTTTATCCAACCAAGCTGAGGAGGGACCCAACGTACTAAGGTGGGGGATGAAGTAATTTCAGAGATGGAGATGGAAAAGAAGGTCTCACCTTGAGGATGTCAGGGGACCTCACAGCTTTTAGGCTTAAGGAGCAGCACCTTCTTGTGATATCAGCCTTAATCTGTCGAAGCAGAAGCCCTTTGTGGTTAGATTTTCCAGAGAATATTCTGGAATTCCTTTCCATCCAGACATGCCAACAAAATATGGATAGAGAGATCTGAATAAGGGATTTTTTGATCGGACAAGCCACTGAGGTGGTTAACCACTGAGGAAGGTTTTCAAAGCTTCTGGGGATGGGGGAGGCAATGAGCAGACCCTTCATTAGTGCTCTGAAAATGTAACGTGAAAAGGAGCAGTTAAGGAATAAGTGATCCGCATCCTCAGTCCCCGAACGGCATAGAAGACATGATGCATTAGAGATGAGCCCTTTGCGTAGTAGACGAGTACGGGTAGGAAGTTTGTCTTGAAAAGCTTGCCAAAGGCAAAGAGAGTGCCGAGGGGTCTGGCTGGAAAGCCATACCCATGTGGACCACATCGGAGAGGAAGGCAATGCGGGGCGGAGGAAGTTCCAGGCTGAGGATAGAGTAAGGTCTCCAAATTTTGAAGGGGACCAGATCAACACATCTTCACCAACACCTCCCACGTCCAGCTCGGAGATGTTATTCCATAATCCATCAAGAGAGGTTGGCCATCGTGGAGGCTTGTGTCATGAGCCATTGTTGATGAGAATATTCAAGGATGCAGAGGCCGGAGGGCCCCAAATTTAAGAGATGCGCCCCAAATAATGCTTGAGACCATGCCCGTTCAACCAAGGATCCCACCAGATGTTTATTCCCTTACCTTCAAAGATAATAAATTTAACTTTCAATGCAATCCATTGACGTGCCTTAAGGATGGCTGACCATGAGCTAGTGCAGCCAGAGGGAGGGGAAGCTTGCCAAATGTTTTTGTTTTTGAGATATCTCTTTGTAATCCATTCAGTCCAGAGTGAGTTTTTGTGAGTAGCAATTTCCCAAAATCGGACTCCAGCCGCCCCTCTATTCCAATCTCTTATCGACTTAATCCCAAGACCTCCCTCCAAGATCAGTCTACAGATAGTGGACCAAGCAACATGATGAATTCTTCGTTCAGTTGAAGTGCCTTGCCAAAGGAATGTACGAAGGGTCAACTCAATATCTTTGATCACTCTGCTTGGAAGAGAAAAAGAAGAGGACCAAAACACATGGAAGGAAGAAAGGACCGATTTGATCAGTTCGATACGACCAGCCCGAGATAATGAGTGGCCCTCCCACGATCCAATCCTCTATCTAACCTTGTCCACCAGGGAAATGCAATGAGAGTATTTCAATGCACAATTCAGAAGGGGGAGGCCAAGATAGCGAACTGGCAGTGCGTGTTGGCTGATGTCCATCTCGGTGCAGAAGTCCTGAGCCATTGGATTATAAGGAGCAAAAATTTGGCTCTTGGCAGTGTTGAGATAAAGGCCAGAAGAGGCAGCAAAAGATGAGAATAACTGCGAGAGCGAGGTGGCCGTATGCTTCGTTGTATCTGAGAAGACCAACAAATCATCAGCAAAACATAAGTGACTAATATTTAGATCACCTTTGAGGAATGGGCCAACCGAGCCATTAGCCACCAGACTGTTGAGGCAAGATGAGAGCGAATCCATAACAAGAGTAAATAGCAGTGGAGAGAAGGGGTCCCCTTGTCGGATGCCACAAGAAGATGAGAAGAAACCAGCAGGTGAGCCATTGATGAGAACCGAGAATCTCGGAGAACAAACACATTGCATGCAAAGCATGATCCAATGTTCATTAAAATTACATCTCCAAAGGATCTTTTCGAGATATGCCCAGTTAACACTATCAAAGGCCTTTTTGAGGTCCACCTTGATGCATGCCTTGGACTTCCCATGATGCAGATAACGAATAAGTTCATGAGCTAAGAGGATGTTGTGATGGATATTGCGCCCCTTAATGAAAGCCGACTGGTGGTTGCTGACAAGCTTCGGAAGGAGAGGTTGTAGACGAGAAGCCATAATCTTAGTGATGATCTTGTAATAAGTGTTGCATAACGAGATGGGTCTATAATGATAAAGAGAATTAGCAGACAAAGTCTTAGGAATGAGAGCAATAAAAGAGTGATTAACTTGCCGGAGAAGCTGCCCATTCGAGAAGAAGTGGTTTATGGCCTGAAGAAGATCACCCTTAATAAGATCTCAGAATAATTGAAAAAACCGCGCAGGGAACCCGTCGGGACCCGGAGAGCTCAGAGCTTTCATGCCAAAAACTGTACCACGAAGTTCTTTTTCCAAGATAGGAGAACATAAAGTGGAGTTCTCGTCAGCAGAGACTGAACCAGGAGGTGGGGGGAGCTGCATATCAAAGGAGGAATCCCTGTTGAGAAGATTTTGGTAAAATTGAACAATGAGTGCCTTGATCTCGTCGGGATCAGAGCATAAACTGCCATCCTCGCGGCGAAGCCTGGAAATCGTGTTACTAGCAGACCTGGATTTGATAGAATTATAGAAGAATTTAGTATTTGAGTCCCCTTCATTCAACCAAAGTTGGTGAGATTTTTGTCGGGCAAACTTTTCCTCTTGACAGAGTAGAGAGAGATAGTTGGATCTAGCTGCAGATTCCGCTAAAATTCTAACCGGGTCACGTGGATAATGCTGAAGTTCAGTTTGGGCCACTTCCAGCACCTTTTTAGACGTGCAGAGGTTGTGATGTAGAGGACCAAATACCACCATGTTCCATGATTTGAGTACCTTCTTAACATTTGCTAGCTTCTTAACAAAAATATATTGCAGGTTTCCCAACGGGTCCACCTTCCATGCTTCCTGAACAGTAGAGAAAAAGGTGGGATGCGACTCCCAAGCTTCAAAGTATTTGAATGGCTTAGGCCCAGAAGGGAAGGGGGGGCACCTCTTGTGTTGGTGTCATGAGTGAGTTTTGTTGGAGATAAAATGTACGTGGAGGAGTAATTTTGGGTTCTTTTTTGAAATACCAAGAAATAAAATATATATCTCTTTTACTTCTATCTCTTTGGTGGGTGATCTTGTATGTGTTTATGATTTGAATAACTCTTTTTCTTTTATAAAATTAAAAGTGCATAGTATTTTGAAACAAAAATTCAAAAGTAAATGTTAAACAACTTAATTTTTAAACCACATGTAAAGAAAATAAAATATTAAAAAATGAGAAAAATATATATAACCCCATGTAATCTGTCATAAATCCATATAACCCCCTACCCCGTTAACCAGATGGATGGAAGGCAGACGGAGGGGGTTTTATGGATGTAGAGGGGTGATTACAGGGGGTTACATGGATTTATGAAAATTGCAGGGGGTTATATGGATTTAGGCCAGATTACAGTGGGTTATATGGATTTTTTCTACACAAAATTTTGATATCCAGCTATGCAACTATGAATAAAATGATAAAAGTCAGATTAGGCCTCACACATCTCACTTTTGTGCTCCTTGCTGAGGGATGTGCAGCTCCAGCAAATTACTCTATTAATGGTCATAATTACACAATAGGATATTAACTTGCTGATGGAATATATCCTCCATGGTCAATAATTGTAAAGACAATTCCGTCTCCACAAGGAAATAAGCAAAAGCATTTTGCTGCAGCTCAAGAATCGGCAAGAAAAGATGTCGAGCAAGCATTTGGAGTTCCTCAAGCACGTTTTGCTATCGTGAAAGGACCTGCACAATTCTGGAAGCATGAAACACTTAAACATATTATGAAAACATGTATCATAATGCACAACATGATCATTGAAGAGGAGTGAGATCTCAATAGATCAGACTTCAACTATGATGTAGTTGATGATAGTCTTAACATAACAGTGTCACATGAGTACACACAGAACTTATGGAATTCATCAATTCTTATCATCGTATTCGGAATAGAGAGACTCATTCACAACTACAAATAGATCTTGTTGAGCATCTATGGAAGTTACATGGGGCATCATAGAAAGCTGTATTTTAAAATTGTGGCATGTATTAATATTACTCTATGTTGCTGATATTTATGTCATTTTTTTATAGCTTGTACTAGTGGTAAGGTGTTATATCCCCCACATTGTATGTTTTATTGAAGTATTAAGTATTTTCTTTATTGACCAATAATATTTGTGATAATTAAGAATTTAGTACATCAAGAAGTAAATAAGGAAAATAAATCCTTTAAACAATATTAAGAAATACATATTGAACAATATTAAGAAATACTGACAGAAATACATTCACTTGGATGACATGAAGAAATTGAAATACTCTGCTTGCATTTGCTGACAATGATAATTAATGTTGGCTACCTCTTCCAAGGATGTCCATTTGCCGGCGAGGATAATACTCTGCTTGCATTGGAGGCATTCTACTAGTATCTATCATCATTGTTCTTTCATCTTCCTAGATTTGTTTAAATCAAAATTTTTCTTGTTGATGTGCAAACCTCTCTTGCTCCTGCATATATGTTTTTTGATACATTTCAATTTTCTTCTCATTCATTTGCTTGTTCTCTTCTATCATTTCTTCCAACACTGTCCTAAGCGATGAATCGGTACCCAGGACCGGCCTTGAGAGTTGAATTTTTTGAATGGGCCCTAGGCAAAAATTTAAAATTGAGCCCCATACATTATTTTTTTTTTAAGATTCTAGATTTTTTTAATCTTGTACATTATCAATATTACTAAATAGATGCACAATATTATATAATAGTTTAAATTAAAACATTATATAATATCACATGCACTTAATAAAACAAAAAATTTAAATTTTAAAAATTGAAATGTCTATTAGATTATGGTTGGAGAGATTTAGGGAAAGGAGAAATTTTAGGAGAATATTAAACAAAATGAAAAAGTTTGTTGAGAAGGATTAATTAAAGTAATACATCACACCGTACATTTTATTAAAGTCCACTGAATAGATGGTTCTTAGGGTCCCTTGTTGGGTGGGGGGCCTAGGTAATTGCCTTGGTGGCCTTGCCCCAGGGCCGGCTCTGTCGGTACCGCTATCTATATGTGCTTTGTTCTTGCGCTTGCTTAGACGTTCTTTTTCAGCCTTTCTACGTTGTGGTCTATCTAGTTCTTCACAACCATCATATGAAGTATCATCTTCAACTATGTTCATCATTGACTCTGGAGTAGACGAGGAAGAGGTTGCTAGAGAAGCTTTGTTTTTGTATTTTTTTCTTTTTTTTTTCTTTTGACATTCTTCCATCCACTTGGGTTTATATCTCAGTTCATTCCAACAATGTTCAAATCGGAATGGACTTTTGTGTAAACCTTGATACAAAAGTTTGGCTTGATTAATATGAAAATAGAGAAGAATAGATTAAGGATAAAGAATATGTTCACTATAAAAAAAAATTAAATTTGATATAATTATCTTGTCATGTTCATTTACTCCACTTTGATGTCTTGATTCGATTTGAGCAAAACATCCACAAAATTTATTTGTCGCAAGTTGAATCGTCGACCATCGATGCATTAGAGAATTTGATGTTCGATTGGAATTAAACTTTTTGTGCTCATCAAAAAACTCTAATACCCATATCCAATAAGTCTTGTATTTTTGCTCGTTACCTTGTACCGCATCTAAACTGATGTTGAGCCACGCTGATATAATAAGGTTGTCTTCCTTTATAGTAAAGTTTCCACCACGTTGAGGTCCACTAGCAGTTGCTCCCATTTAACTGGAGATTGGAGATGAATACTGTGACTGAGTAACTGAATCCGGAAAAACTCCTGCAAAATCTTGATCATCTTCAAAGTTGTAGCATCCATCTCCATGAGAATTCATAATTAAAAATTTTCAAATTTTTAGTGAAATGTAATGAATTGGATTTGAATTGTTTCTTTCTTTTATAGAGTGTTCATATAATGAAAAAAAATTTAAAAATTCAAACGGTAAAAAAAAAGGTCAAATTTTGTTTTTCAAAATCTTTGGATGCAAATGGTCAAAGAAAAAAAACATTTGAGTTTATTAAAGTTGAGTGGGCATTTTAATTATTCCACTGCAAAGTGACATGCACTACTAAAAAAAGGGTGGGCCTCACGTTTTGGATAAACTTGGAAGTTCTTCGCACGTAGAGAGGGAAATTCGATTACCTTTATTTATGGAAACATTAGAGGAGGGATTGGATTGGAAATTTTTATGGTTTCTCTATAATAAGAGGAAGGAACTTGTTTTTGAGGAGAGGTTGGGGATGCTCTTAGTCGTCTCGGAAATTGATCAATACGGCCGACATTGTAATGCCCCCGAACCCACGACTCCATTTTGAAGCGCGAAGTCCGGTTGTGTTACTTTGAATCATCGAATCTCAGAGTTCTATTCTTTTCTTTTCTTTTCTTTTATTCAGATATATAATAAAATAATGTTAAAATAAATTTCATTCTTCAGAATAATAAACATCAAATATTCCACAATACTCCCAATTTGATCTGGATATAACTTATACAAAATACACAACTTGATACAATATAGTTACTAGGGAGATGGGTCAACTACATGCCAAAGAAATGATCAACATCTTCTACATGAGACTAGTGCTCCGAAAATCATTATGCGAGCTTCAACCTCCAATGCCTTAACGAGATCAACGACCATCAACAACTAATCTGAAAGGTTAAGAAAAGAGAGGGATGAACTACCACGCGCTCAGTGAATGGACACGAGTGTCCCAATAATAAAATATTTCAAAATATTAATCTTTAATAATATATCGTAAGAAAACAATTTGCAAGATACAATAAAAATGATATTTGCAAATACAATAAATTTCTAATAAACCATAACTTAAACAAAGCCTCATATCAAAATGCATGGTCTCAAAATAACTGTCAATACTCATGGTGTTTATGAATGTAATGGACACGCATGCCCGCTTTCCACGACACCTAGCCGCAGAGATTTCACTTTGGAAATCGGGCCACGTAAACATAGCCACCTAGACTTTGGTCAAAATTTAGACCGCAACCACCTAGACTGAGCCATCTAGACGATCTCATGCATGCACAATAAAAACTACTTATTCTTTCAAGTATACAGCATGCAACAATTTTTATAAATCCCATAATTTTCAATGCATACGATATATCCAAAATATCAACCTAGATGATGATAACATGCTCATATGCTTCATACATAATATATTTCATAATTCATAAAATAGCATGATACCGAAATGTATATATATATTATGATTTTTAAATAATATAGAGACATCCACTCACCTCCAGTTCACGCAATACAAACCGATGTATATGCATGAACGCTACACACTCGCACATGGATAACCTAGCATAATAATTATACAATAATAAATTAGAAACAATCAATCACGACCCAAATAACTAACAACCAACTTACAACAGCACTACACCCAATAATCCCAAAAGCACATATCTTATAGACCTACAATCAACAACTCACTTCAAAGTCCTAATGAAAATCCCAACTTCGAATAAATATTAAAATATTCGTATACTCACAATGATCCAATAATCAATATCCATTTATTCCATAAGACTCATATAACTGATCAATCCTCGAATAAATATTTAAAAAAATCCAATAAGGCTCAACTATAATTCCAATGACCGAAATAACTCAATCCAATCAATTTACATCCACATAACAATAATATCCATTTAATATTCATTAATCCCACTAAATCAAATTATCGATTTAAGATCCAATTTAAGTTGCCAAGATCAATAAAATCATCAAAACCCACAAATCAACTTATACTTCATCAAACATCAATCTGGGATCTCTTTAATCTCTAAAATTCATTAAACTTGGTTATCAAGCTAAATATTGAATTCCAATAAACTGTACAGAAATCTTTCAAAAACCATAACTTCTTACCCGTAACTCCGAATTGGACAATTCATGATTCGTTGGAAAGATCTTTTCAAAACCTATTTCTGTTTATGCAATACATTTTTTCCCGAAATGACTCTATCATCATAAAAAAACATGATTTAACATCCATACATATAATCAACCCGAAAATAACATTTAAATCCCCAAAACCAATAATTCTAGTTTGATCCTAAGAATTCATTCGAGATCCATTGAAATATAATCAAATAATCAACCCGTTAAAATTGATCAAACCTAACCCTAATCCATCAAACTTCTTTCCCAAACAATAGATTAACACAATCATCTCCTAACCAAAAATAAATTTAAACCCTTAACAACAAAATCAATAAAAGCATGATTTCTCACCATAGATCCGGTTACACTACCCACCATCTCCATCTAGGGTTAGGTCACCACCATTCTTCACACGTTCTGAGATTTGGATGAAAACCCTAACCCAAACATGTTATTTAAAAGAGGTTTACCGAAATTACAAAGCGACCTCTGAAGTGTTCCCAGTTTACAACTGGGTCCCTATCCGATTTACAAACGGATCCCTATCCGATTTACAAATAGATCCCTGAAGGCTATTAAAAGGTATTCTGAATTCCCAACTACATCCTTGGGCCCAATAACTTAACACAAAATCCTAAAAACCTAATTTCCTGAACTCCGAATCTCACCAAATTTCAACCAAAGTATCTTGACACTATAAAGATCTACAGAAAAATATAAAATAATTATTTAAACATCAATTTATAATTATCATAATTATAATCAAATTGGACTCATTTGGGCCCACCGCCAAATCTGAAAAATGAAATATAAAAAATCAAATTTAAAATTTCTATTATATATTTAAAATAAATATATAAGACCGAAAAATACTGAAACGTTACAGACACACCTTGATTAATAAGATAGTCTTGGTGTCTTGCTTCATTTAAGACAGACCTGGCTGACATTTTTACAGCTCATACTAAAAATGAAATATATAATCCAATGAATCATATGTAAAACAAAAAAAAAGAAATAATGCGTGCATCATGTAACAAAAAATATACATCATCAGCAAAATGAGATTGCATGCAAAAGGAATCTGTATATGATTTGGAAGAAAACACACAACATTGAATGGGCTTTGGATCGTCTATGTTTTATCACAGGATTGTTTCCTATAGCAACCAGTAGAATCTTGCCACCTGTAATGAAGAAAAAGTCATAATCTCACCTCTCTCACACGTCACCCACAAAGTGCTGTCAACCCAAAAATGTGGTTACATTCCAAAAATATCCCCAACACGATATTCATTCCCAAAGTACTCCATATCCCACTAAAACATGAAATTCCCAAATCTTTTTTTTTTCTCTTCTGATTCTTTCTTTTCCCTGTGGGGCTTCTCCACCTAGGGCTGGTAAACAAACCAAGCCGTTCGGGCTCGACTCAGTTTGAGCTCGTTCAGGCTCGTTCAATTAGACAAATGAACGAGCTTGAACAATTTTTAAAGCTCGGTTAGGCTCGGAAACTGGATCGAACTTCATTTTATGTTCAAATTCGACTTGTTTGTGTTATAAAAACTTAGTTGAAGCTTAACTAAACTCCTTTATAAAATCAGAACATTAAATTAATACAAAGTTATGCTCGTTTAGGCTCATGAACTTGGTTTATTTAGACTAAAATTTATTTTCAATCCCTAAAAACCCTAAAATGAAGAAGAACGATAGGCTCGTTGAGGCTCGTGAGCTCGGCTCGGCTCGACTCGGCTCGACTCGTTTATAAATGAGCCGAGCTTAAACATGTCAAAGCTCGGCTCGTTCGGCTCGTTTACCACCCCTATCTCCACCAACTGAAGAAGTATTTCTTCATTCTTTGGGTACGGGCATGGACGAGGAGGAGGCAGATCAATGGTACGACAATGGTCAGCCAGATGAAATAGGTTGGTTCTCTCCATCCTCCCTTTTACATTTTAATGTCATTGTTTAGATTTTGATCATTTGTATATAAAAATAAAAAAAACTCTAATCCCTTGGTTACAACATTGAATCATTGATGAAACACACACTACTTTAACCAAACCACTTGAAATACCACCCCCAACCAATTATTATCATTTATTTTGTAATGTAGTTGCTCTATTTTTTTATGGTTTTGAAACAATCATTTGATCTTCCATCTAGTAATACCATCTTCTATGATGAATGTATAAGATATTTCCCTGATTATTTTGACATACATACATAAATGACAGTCATGCCATCCAAACAACAACTTAGTGTCTTACTCATTCCTAGCTTCCATAGGTCTTCAGTGGATGTGAAGTTTTATTCACAAAAATGTGGTTTTTTCTTGTAGATTAAGAATATTGATTTTTTTCACAAGTTGTGTATTGGACTTTTTGGATTAAATTTTATCATTTGTTATTGTTGTCTCTATTTGGATTGTGTTGTATAATTCCTGATTGTTGTCTCTATTTGGATTAAAATGTATAATTCTTTATTGTTGTCTCTTTGTGGATTAAATTGTATAATTCTTGATTATTGTCTATGTGTGGATTAAATTGTATAAATCCTGATTGCTGAATATATCTTCTATAGATCAATCGAGTGATAGTAGGATACTAGAATTTGGTATGCAATTCGAATATGAAGATCACACCTACAGGTTTTACAATAGCTATGGATGGAAGCATGGTTTTAGTATTCAAAAAATTTGGTTTAATCGCAGTAAAGGCATAGTGAGTCGACTTCAGTTTTGTTGCTCAAAAGAAGGTCAAAGAGGCTTGGACAAACAACAAGAGAAGATCCAAAATTCACGACCTCAAACAAGAACGGGATGTAAAACAGAAATGATAATTACTTATCATCCTAGTGGCATATATCATGTCATCAAGTTTGAAGCAAGTCACAACCATGAGACTGTGGCATCACCTTTCCGACACATCTTACGGTTGCAAAGCAAAATAGAGAAGGTTGAAGCAACACAAATTGATATAGCAGAAGGATCAGGCATAGCACCAAAGTCAGTTGTAGAAATGATGGGTCGACAAGCGGGAAGTCAAAAGAGTCTTGGTTTTTTACTTGATGATGTCAAAAATTATTTACGCACAAAGAGAGAGAAGAAGATGGAAAATGGAATTGCAGGTACTCTAATTAAATATTTCAAAAGGAAGCAGTTGGAAAATCTAACTTTTTTCATTCCATGCAACTTGATGCAAAAGAACAAATCACAAATATATTTTGGGCTGATGCGAGAATGATAGTGAATTATGCTTATTTTGGAGATGTAATTTGTTTTGATGCCACTTATCGAACAAATAACTATGAGAGACCTTTTGCACCATTCATTGGAGTTAACCATCATAGGCAAACCATCATTTTTTGTGGTGCTTTATTGTATGATGAAACTGCAGAGTCATATATATGGTTGTTTGAAATATTTCTTGAAGCAATGTCAAGAAAAAAAAACCAAAAACCATTCTCACATATCAATCTGCAGCGATGGCTAAGGTAATTGCTATTTTGATGCCAGAGACACATCATCGACTCTGTGTATGGCATTTACAGCAAAATGCTATTAAATATCTCAGTCACTTATTATCATTGTCAGATTTTAAAGCTGCTTCTTTGCTTGCCTTTACAATTATGAGACTAAGGAGGAATTTTTGAAGCATGGCAAGATATGCTTGTGAAATACGATGTTGCTGATAATAGTTGGTTGTTGCAAACCTAAAATTTGAAAGAAAAGTGGCCATTGGCATATGGTAAGGAAACTTTTTGTGCAGACATGAGGACTACACAACGAAGCGAGAGCTTCAATTATGTCTTAAGGCGATATTTGAGTTCACATCATGATCCTTGCGCTTTTTTTAGCACTTTGAGAGGGTAGTGGATGATCGTCTGTTAGTGTTGGGCCCATTTGAATGGCCCATTATTTGGATGACCAAAAATTGTGTATTCCCATTTTCCTTCCCAACACTTTAGTTCCACATCTGTTAAAATCACTTAGTTCTTTCACCTTATACATAGAGACAAACCATTCCATTGTTGAGACTTGTTGGACCAAATCCCTACGCGCGTGCACACGAGGTCCAGCCCATCAAACCGTGGGCTTGGATTTATGTTGAAAAAACTAGTTAACCAGACGTGTGGGCTCACACATCGCGCCTGCGCACAAGGCGGGCCGGGCTGGGCTAGGTCGGGCTGCGCGCCACACATGGGAGCGCCTGCAAGGGGTGCAAATCCCTCTCCTCGGGCCACATTGGGCCCTTTCCTCGGGCTTGGCATGCATGCGCATGGGTTTCTTTTTGTCAAACACAACATCTATTATTTTGAATTTCAAATTTCAAAATGTTTCTACAACCGTCCAAAAACATTTCTAAAACAGCTCCAATTAATTGGTCGATTGTGTGAATTAATTTGTTTAATGAGCGTAATTTAGTGGTCGGGTTACAATTTTAATGCGCGCAATTAATTGGTAGACAATTTTAATGTGCGTGTTTAAGTGGTCGGTTTTTCTTTTAAACATTTTTTAACATTGCTGTAGTGCCTATATAAAGGTGTCATATTGGTCCCATTCATCATCATCGAAAATCACAAGTCCAGAGCCACCTACAATCAATGTTCTTCTCTGTTTGGTTTCTTCCTTTACAGAGAAATTGTCTTTTTCTTTTTCGTTCTCCCTCTCTAATTTGAGCGTCTGAAAGGATCGCGGATGTTCACTGTGATCTCCTCGTAGCTTGCACCCCGAGGAGGCATAACTCTGATGGTCGTATCTCTCAGTGGTAGGAGCCGTTCAACCCTATGCGTGAGGTGGCATTATTCACGAGGACAGAGTGTCTCTGCTCGCTTCCACCAAAACCGGTATGCTTTTCTAATCCTCTATTATTTATTTACATAATATTTTGTTGTGTTTTCATATTGGTCTGAATATGTGGCTTTACTAGGTTTTTTGTATTGTCCTTGTTTTAAAATATTTTTTAAACAATCTCGGTGAATAAGGTGCTTTTAACCTAAACCTTTTTTCAAACCTCATTATGTTGTTTTCAAAAATGGGTCTTGTAGAGGATTTATTTGCTAAATTGACTTTGTTTGATGGTACCAACTTTAAGAGATGACAACAGCAATGTAGGTACTGGCTCACCACCCTAGGGTTAATTTTTGTTTTAAGAACTGCCTTAGGTGAAACCAAGTCCCTTTCTGATAAAGAATCCACTTCCATTGACCTTACCAAGTCTGATGGTCCCAAGGATACTGATACTGATAAAACAATAGATCCGAAAGGAAAAACTATTGAATTAGACGGTGCATGGGAAGAAAAGATTTCTTGTGCCATGGTTGAATCTTGAGTGCCTTAGCTCCTGAGTTGTATGATACTTTTTGTACAACAAAAGGCACTTTCGATCTATGGACAAAACTCAAAAAAAAAATAGTCTTGAAGATGCTGGGTTGGAAAAATATGCAATCGAAATTTTTTTGAAATTAAAATGGTTGATAATCTGTCCATCATGAAACAAATCGAAGACCTGAAAACTATTATTCAAGAGATTAGAAAATATGGGATGGTTCTAGATGACACTTTTCTTGCTTACTCCATTATTGAAAAATCACCTCCCTCTTAGTCCAATTTTGTTGTCAAACTTAAGCATCATAGAGGTATACCCGTCTTGAATGATATTTTGACTACTATTATGATAGAGGATGAGCATATGCTTCAAGATAAGGTGTCTAAACTTCCTATAGAGTTTTCAGCCAAAGCCCACATAGCCGAAGGTTTTAAACCCAAGTCCAAATCTTTTAAAAAGAATGGGGCTGCTAAGGGTCATGTAAAGCCACAGTTTAAAAAAAAAAACCAATGATGAAGCTGATTGCTACGTTTGTAGAAAGAAAGAGCATATTGCAAGAAGTTGCTACAAAACGAAAGACCCTTCTTCAGAATCTGAATAATAAGAGCAACCATTCTACCCAGAAGGACTCAGAGAATAAAGTCCAAGCGAATGTGGTGATTCATGACCCTGCACCCTCTTCCTCCCAAATTAGGTTTGTCACTGTCCATCCTGAGTTAAACTTAGCTTGTCAATCTACTGACTGGTGGATAGACACAGGAGAAAACATACACCTTTGTTCTGATAGATCCTTGTTTACTTCCTATCAGGCCATTGATGGATATGTGAGAATGGGTAACAACTCTACTGCACATATCATTGGAGAAGGATATGTTGATCTACTCTTCACGTTCAGGAATGTCCTATCACTTCAAAACATGCAACACGTTCCTGGTTTGAGAAAAACTTAATTAGTGGGCCACTGTTGATACAACAAGGTTATAAACTAGTTTTTGAAGCAAATAAGGTTGTAATAACTAGATTTGAAACCTTTGTTGGAAAATGTTATGTGTGTGATGGTTTGTTTAAATTGAATATTATGTTTGAATGTTCTTCCTATTTATCTACTACTGCTTTGAATGTTGAATCTCATAATATGTGGCATGCTCGTTTAGGACATATAAATTTAAGTACCATAAAAAGAATGATGTTTCTTGATTTGATTCCAAAATCTCATCTTAATGAAACTTCTAAATGTCATACATGTGTGCAAGCGAAACAGCCTAGAAAACCTTTTAAATTTGTTGATAGAATTTCTGAATTGTTAGCCTTAGTACATAGTGATATATGTGAAATGAATGGTATGCTTACTTGAGGAGAAAAAAGATACTTCATAACCTTTATTGATGATTTTTTAAAATTTTGTTATGTGTATCTGTTGCATTCAAAAGATGAGGCTCTAGAGTATTTCAAAATTTATAAGGCAGAAGTAAAAATCAATTAGATAGAAAAATCAAGGTGATTAGGTCTGATCGAGGAGGTGAATATACATCGAATGAATTTTCTAAATTGTGTGAAGATAGTGGCATCATCCATCAGACCACCGCTCCCTACTCACCACAATCCAATGGTGTGGCAGAACGAAAAAATCAGACCTTGTGTGACATGGTTAATTCCACGTTATCAAGTTCTGGTTTATCTAAAAATCTTTGGGGAGAGGCCATTTATTATGTCTGTCATATTCTTAATAGGGATCCCCTTAGAGATTGTGATAAAACCCCATATGAATTGTGGAAAGGTAGGAAACCCAACCTTAGTTGCATCAAAGTCTGGGGATGTTTGGTAAAAGTGAGTATTCCTCCTCACAAAAAGAAGTTAGGACAAAAAATAGTTGACTATGCATTTGTGGGTTATGCGTATCATAGTGCTGCATATAGGTTTTAGTCCTACAATATGGAATTCTTGAGATCAGACCCTACTCAATTATTGAGTCCAGAGACGTTGTCTTTATTGAAGATATTTTTCCCATGAAAACCACAATCTCTAAAACTGTTGGAGATAAATCAACTGCTGATCTAGGGGCTTCTTCTTCTTTCATTGTTCCATCTCTTGAGAATGAACCTGAATTAAGAAGTAAGAGACCTAGAATAGAAAAAAATATTCGAAGATGACTTCCTCACATTTCTCATTGAAGATGATCCCTTAACCTTCGATGAAGCTATGTCATCTCCATATGCACCTTTTTGGAGAGAAGCAATTAATAGTGAATTTGACTCTATTCTACATAATAATAGTTGGGTTCTTACTACTCTCCCTCCAGGCAGTAGAACTATTGGGTGTAAATGGATCTTCAAAAGGAAGTTTCGTTCAAATGGCTCTATTGAAAAATACGAGGCTAGGCTAGTTGCAAAGGGTTTTAAACAAAAACATGGTGTGAATTATTTTGATACATATTCCCCTATCACTAGAATTATCATTCTTTGGATACTGGTCGTGTTAGCATCAATACATGGTCTTGAAATCCATCAGATGGATGTCAAAACTACATTTTTACATGGAGATCTTGATGAGGAGATCTATATGGACCAACCTGAAGGATTTGTGGTTCTTGGACAAGAATAGAAAGTGTGTAAACTCGTGAAATCACTGTACAGGCTCAAACAAGCTACTAAATAGTAATATGGAAATTTTGATAGGGTCATCTCTTTTTTTGGTTTTAAAAATAATGAGTATGACAGATATCTTTATATGAAAGTGAAATCTTATGCGTATGTTATCCTTTGCCTATATATTGATGACATTTTAATTTTTGGGACTAATCAGGACATTATTGGAGAAACTAAAATTTTTCTTTCTCAAAATTTTGATATGAAAGATCTTGGTCATGCTAGTGTAATTTTGGGAATAAAGTTAGTCAAAACTTCATTTGATATTGCACTTTCACAATCACACTACATTGAGAAGATCTCAAAAAATTTAAAATGTATGAGCATTCACATGTGCATACACCATATGATTCATCAATGATTGAACGTTTAATGTATCTAGTGAATTGCATTCATCCTCATATTGCATATGTTGGTTGTAGGCTGAGTAGATACAAAAGCAACCCTAATAAATAACACTGGACTGCACTCACACGTGTATATAGATATATGTGATGATCTATTTCACTTTCATTATATTATACTGATTTTTCTCCTGTACTTAAGGGTTATTCTGATGCCAATTGGATCTCTGATTCAGTTGATATTAAATCAACCAGTGGCTTTGTTTTTTTGATAGGTGGTGCAGCTATAGCATGGAGGTCTGTCAAACAGACGGTGATTGCTCGTTCTACAATGGAATCAGAGCTTATTGCGTTGGATATTACAGCATCAGAGGCAGAATGACTTAGGAATCTGTTGAGTGAGATTCCATTGATGGGAAAGCAGCAATTTCCATAAGATGTGACAACAAAGTTGTAATTGCAAAATCATTACAAAATAATGATAATGAAAAAATGTCTAGACACTTGCGCTTGCGATATAAATCAATTCGATACCTGATATCTCAGGGGATAATTACTCTAGAGTTTGTGAGATCCGAGAGAAATCTCACAAATCATTTCACAAAAGGACTTGTACGACGACTTGTCCATGAGACATCGAGGGGGATGGGGCTTCAGCTCATTATATAATTACCTGCAGTGGGCTCCCTACCATTGTAATTGGAGATCCCATGAAGATTGGTAAACTTGTGAGTACTGTAGAGGGAAAACTCTTCTAACTCATCCCTATGATAACAATACTATACTGTAGCGGAAGTAGGTTGAGCTTATGCTCTTAATGAGTTCAAGTCCTTTTCGAACAGGATGTGACCCGCACAGACACTCTGGAGAACTCAACTATATGACTGCATGGACGTGGGGCCGCGTTTTTTGAGATTATGGCTAAGTCTCTAAGACACTCAAGAAAGGATATGAGCACATGGCCGTAACGTGCTACCCCGCAGAACATTTCCCATATCCTGTACCGTGTGTGTAACTAGTGAATTTTGGCTAAAGGGATTGAATTCAAGGACATGGTCTATTCAAGCTTATCAGTTGGATCTAGTTTGCACTAAGTGAATGTTCAAACTCAGAAGGTACCTTCATCTATTACATGGTATAAGATGCTCAGATCATATTCATATTTCTTTATCTTACCATTTTTGTCAAGGGGGGGATTGTTAGTGTTGAACCCATTTGAATGACCCATTCTATGGTTGACCAAAAATTGTGTATTCCCATTTCTTTTCCAACACTTTAGTCCCACATCGGTTAAAACCACTTGGTTCTTTCACCTTATACATAGAGAAAAATCATTCCATTGTTGAGACTTGTTAGGCTAAACCCCTACGCGCGCACACACGAGGCCCAGCCCATCAACCCGTGGGCTTGAATTTATGTTAAAAAAAATAGTTAACCGGACGTGCGCACTCGCACGTCGCGCTTGCGCACGAGGCGGGCCGGGCCGGGTCGGGCTGCAGGCCACACATGGGCGCGCCAGGCGCAGGGGGTTGCAAATACCTCTCCTCGGGCCACACTGGGCCCTTTCCGCGGGCTTGACCCACATGCGCGTGGGTTTATTTTTTTCAAACACAACATCTATTATTTTAAATTTCAAATTTCAAAATGTTTCTAAAACCGTCCAAAAACTTTTCTAAAACAGCTTTTTAGAATTGTCTTTTTGTTTTTCGTTCTCCCTCTCTGATCTGAGCGTCTGAAAGGATCACGGATGTTCACTGTGATCTCCTCGTAGCTCGCACCCTGAGGAGGCATAACCCTGGTGGTCGTATCTCTCAGTGGTAGGAGCCGTTCAACCTTGTGTGTGAGGTGACCTTATTCACCGAGGACAGAGTATTTCTGCTCGCTTCCACCAAAACTGGTATGCTTTTCTAATCCTCTATTATTTATTTGCATAATATTTTACTGTGTTTTCATATTGGTTTGAATATATGGTTTTACTAGGTTTTTTGTACTGCTCTTGTTTTAAAAATATTTTGTAAACATCGTCGTCATGAAGAAATACGAGCTGATTTCAAGATGATCAATACTATCTCAAATTTAATTCCACCAATTAAGATGTTGACACATGCAGCAAGTTTGTATACACCTGAAGAATTTGGCCTATTCTAGATAGAGTACCAAAGAATTTTGGAATGCTTTATTTATGTTCATGATGAGGCAGAACATGTCACTGAATATTTCAGATTCTGCAAAAGAAAGAATTGTTATATTTGACTCATCTCATGAACTAGTTACTTGTACTTGTAAGAATTTTGAGTCTATGGGTATCCAATGCAGGCATGTTTTAAAAGTATTGGACTATAGAAATATAAAGGAACTCCCAAGCCATTATATCTTGAAAAGGTGGACAAAAGATGCAAAATCTGGAATTGTGAAAGATAGCCATGATTTTACAGTGATGGTTGACCCTAGAGCTCAATTGGGAAGGCGCTATCAAGAATTGTGTCATATGCTTATTCAAATAGCATCAAGAGCAGCTGAAAGTGAAGCAACATACATGCTTGTTAAATACCATGCAGAAAGAATTATGGGTGAAGTTGAGATGTGTTTGAAAAGAGGAGCTACAAATCAGCAATGTGAAGTTGGTGCAAATGTAGGTGATGAATCTCTATGTGATATTCAATGAACAAGCATTGCAAGTACTGAAGAAGTTAAAGGATTCAAAAGAAAGGGGAGAAGAAAAAGGGAGGCAAACCAACAAAAAGGCAGAAAGGTCCACTTGAAAAATGTTCAACTAAGAAGAGAAGTAAGAACACTCAAAATCCTCTACAAACTACAAGCATCCCATCCAATCTTCGTGAAAGCTATCCATATGGACAAGATTGTCACATGTTATTGACACCAACAATTGGGCAGTGATAGACCCACTACCCCACTTATTTTTCCCACTACCTATAATTACGAAAATGCCATTATTTTTTTATTTTTCTCTCCCTTTCCCACTACATAGTTCGACAGCGTCCAGTCGAAGTGTTTTTCACTGGGACGACAGAGGTCCGTCGAACTGTCTGAATAAGTGTCGACAGAGGCCCAGTCGAAGTGTGTTTCACTAGGACGACAGAGGTATGTCGATCTGTCTGAGCAAGTGTCGACATGGATGTGTCGAACCCTTCAAAACAACAACTTTCTTCTAAGAATCAATCATTTATACAATCATTTAAGTCCTTAGGAAAAACAAAAATGTCATTTAAGTTATTTAAGTCTTTTTGAAAATCATTCACATATATATTTATTTAAGTATAAGAAACAAAAATATCAAACAAATAGTTATTTGAACCAAATAAACAATAAACATTTCATATAGAAAAAAAACATTATTTTCTTTTCTAAACAAGTGGAGTTTGTTTATAAAAAGACTCCACTTGTTTAGAAAAGAAAATAATGTGTTTTTGTCTATATGAAATGTTTACTGTTTATTTGATTCAAATAACTATTTGTTTGATACTTTTGTTTCTTATACTTATATATATATATAAGAATGATTTTCAAAAAGACTTAAATAACTTAAATGACATTTTTGTTTTTCATAAGGATTTAAATGATTGTATAAATGATTGATTCTTAGAAGAAAGTTGTTGTTTTGAAGGGTTCGACATATCCATGTCGACACTTGCTCAGACAGATCGACAGACCTCTGTCGTCCTAGTGAAACACACTTCGACTGGGCCTCTGTCGACATTTATTCAGACAGTTCGACGGACCTCTGTCGTCCCAGTGAAAAACACTTCGACTGGACGCTATCGAATTGGGTAGTGGGAAAAGAAGACGGAAAAATTAAAAAAATAATGGCATTTTCGTAATTTTAGGTGGTGGAAAATGATAACTCAGGTAGTGGGATTAGCTTTGCCCCAACAATTGGAAACTCACAGGTATTTATTTAACAATTGCTAACCTATAGGCCAAAAAAAAAAAAAAAAATTTAGGCATGTGAGACCAACTCACCTGCAGGGGCAATTGAAAAATTCTAGTACCTACGTATTGACATAGATTTACATTAAATTATTGTGTAATCTATAATAGATAATGGAAAATGACATATCAGCCCTTCAAGTTTCTAAACTTAATTAAAAAATTTGGTTCTTTATAAGATGTATCATGTTTTTATATTTTATGAACTAACGTTGGATCGGTTTATACTAATATATTTTATTTTTTATGCAGGTACAAGAAGTTTTTGTTGCTACCACTCAATTTAGCCAGATGACAAATACTAATGCGACACACATGAATGGAGGACATTAGAGTGCATATTTAACATTTTGTTGTGATTAAAAGTCTACATATGTTATAGCTGGGAGTTAAATTTCACCACATTTCCAAACACTTGAACTATGGGATATGGTATTTTTTGGCATATATTTGTAAATGGATGTGGCTTTTAGATATGTTTTAGTAAATATCATAGAACTAGATTTTGATGTCAATAGTGGGACAATTTGTAAATTCTGCTCGTGTGCACAAAATTGTATCTTTTTTTTAGCAGATCATATATTGGTAGGTATTATGCACTTATTGATAATACAAGTCCTCCACATTTTTTGTTGTGTAAGGAGATGAGATCAACAAGTGTTATGATTGCTTAAACATTGTCTTTTTTTTTGTTAATTATTATATAAACAATTTTGCTAAAATTCAATATGGGACAGGGTTTTAAAATTTTACATTAAAACTTATCATAGCATACTAGATACTAAAACATACATACAGAAGAGAGGCAAAAGAAAAGTTTTTATTTTGGTAAAGCTGTTGGTTCCAAATTTTGTGGGATATTTTTATTTTAGAATTAGATGTTGTGGGATGTGATTGACTATAAAAACTCTTTGGGGGTCATGTGTGAGTAAGAAAATATGTGTTGGGGGTATTTTTTGAATGTAACCACATTTTTGGGTTTGACAGCACTTTGTGGGTGACGTGTGAGTGAGGTGAGATTGTCACTTTTTCTTCATTACAGGTAGCAAGATTTTACTGGCTGCTACAAGAAACAATCCTGTGGGAAAATCCGAGGTCCATTGAATGTATCACTTGATAAATAAAATAAAAAAAAACACCATCACCAGGACACTGCGTATTTGCATGACAAGAAAAAAAATACCCCTCTAAAGGCAAATGTTCAGCAAAGATTCTCCAAAAGCATATACAACATATTACATATATTCAATTTACATCAAATTCAAAATTCATATAAATAAGCAAACAAGCAGCATATGATACAGAGTGCAGTTTTTACAAGCCTTTAGATTTAGGAACCTTGATCCACTGCAGTTGGAGTTCCACCTCGCCGCATTCCACGTTGTGCAGCCTCAGAACAATGTATTGGACAATCTTTCCATCAACCCATACAATGGAGCTCTCTTCAGCCAGACAGTTCTGCCTGCTCGGCGCCAGCCTCCTGATTATGGTACCACTGGGGACCTCTTCCGGGTGTTCCGTGTGCACCTTCACTGCTTCCATGAATGGCTGGATTTCAAACTCCGCATCACCCATTCCGTCGTCCACTGTCAAAGTGTCCTTATCAAATACTTCCTACAATAATTTGAACAGAAAAGGAGTGATGTGAAAGTGGGCAGTCTTTTATACTGGAATTGGCATTATTAACTATTCTAGTGTCCTGTTAGATACTATCGCAGATGACCGAAATAGAGATGGGATCCAGACATAAATTGTTTAAGGCCCCAATAGGGAATTGACATGTGGCAATTTTATGTTGTATCAGTCCCCAGTGGGTGGAAGACTGACAGTGCTGAGGGATCCAGCCCCTCTTCCAATACTACCAATGATGACAGTGGTTGTTACATCTGCAAGTCTTTTGGAGAGAATAATTAGATGATGTAATCTTATACAAGTCCACATCGTATAAAGAGGTTATATACCAACAAAAACATACATCCTAAGATATACAACCTAGTATATAGATATTTTCTTCATGACTCTAACAAAACAAATTAATCACTAGGACCTATAATGGGAGAGAAAATTAATGAACCACACTGAATAAAGTCGATCACATATCAATTGGTTGGAAAACCTTAGACAGGTATTGTCTGATTTAATTTATTATCAACAGGAAAAAATCAATGAAATGTCAGTAGATGATTCAAAGAGTTGAGATCACTCAACTGAATGGCTAAACAACTTGCAACTTTGCCCCTCATCTTAAATTAGCATATCCATACCATTATTTAAGCCAGATTTTACTGGAATCAAATTACATACCCTTTATTTAACTGGATTTTACATTGAATCAAGGAACGCAGATGATCCTTAAGGAATAACAATGATACAATTCATTTGGGTTTGGAGCTTGTTGAATCAAGTGGAGCATGTCATGGAGTGCACAATCATAACCCTTTAGTTAAACTTAAACAAAAATGTTTATGCTAATGCTTTTAATCAAGTGAGAACATAATCATGAAGTGAGTGTTATGAATAAGATTCTGTGCATTTCCTTCTTCAGGTAAAAATGACCCTTCTTTATGTTAAAAGAGGGACAACCCATATATGTGACAAATGATTGGATACTGAAATCAAGGTGTAAATAGCTGTGGAAACTAAAACATGCTGAAATCCACCTCTGATGAATATGATGAATGACTGATAGAATGATATACACCTATATATTAATGAGATTAATGAATAAAATATCGTTAATTGGTTATATTTTTTTATACACTATTTAATTACGTTGATGATTAACATGAAGTTCATATAATCATGAACTTTCACGCATTCATGTGGCTTTATAAGATTTTTATAAATATATATTTATCTAACATGGTACTTGTACTTTTTTCCCCCCTTCTAATTGCCCTTATTTTAAATCCAATATCAACCATCTAACCAGATCCTTATCAAATCTGTAATGATGCTATGATTCTTGTTCTTGTTTGACATGTACCAATACTAAAACTACAATTTATAACAATGGTGTAGAGAGGCTTGATAAAAATTTACTCTTATTTTATGATCAAGTTATGAACATACCATTCAATGTTATCATGCGCAGCATTAAGATCGATAACAACAAATCAAAGAAATAAAAGGAGCTTGAATGTTAACAATTTTATCATAATCAATACCTATTCAAATCATAAACTTACTCCAATCACATGAACAGGTTATGAATACAAACATTCACTATGGTCACACGCAGATTTGATGTCCACAATAGTAAATAAGAGAAAAAAGCATAATTCTCAATTATTCAGAATTTCAAAGCATTATATATTTATGTTGATACAATGAAATACTTTCATTCACGTTAAATATGCTATGATTAAATGCAGTGCTTTTGATCAAATAGAAAACCAGAGAAAAAAAAGGAAAAGATAACTTACAAGCTTGACTGTCAAAGTAGGATCGACAGCTGCGAAAGTTAATTCTTCATTCCACTCAGGATTCAAATTCTTCTTAACAGGATGGGTCTTCAATTTCTGTAAACAAATTTCTTCAATAAAAGAAAGGCTATCAACCATGATAGGGAGCAATTGAAAGTAGATTTGGTGCCTGAAATTTATTGGGAGCACAAGCTTTCTGCTTTTCTATGCCCAACTATAGAGAAATCTTGTTGACAACAAAAAATAAATAAATAAATAAAAACAATGATATTTATCGTTGATTATAAGTTTCAACTTTACACCAGTTTATGAATCCTGTTCCATTGAAAATTTCTATTGGAAATCATCCATTTACCACCAACATCGAAATAATCTTCAAACTAGTAGAATTTGGAACAACCTTTGGACGATTCTGCTTATTGAGTAATTATAATTAATCAAAATGTGTTTCCAAACGTTTCACAGATTTTGAAGAAAGAAAAAAAAAACAGCTTTTGGTTATAAACAATGGAAAAAAAAAAGATTTTAAGGAATCAAACAAAAATATGTTTTCGAGTAATTTAATTTCTAAAGTAGTTTTAAGTGAAAACCTCATTTTCAAACCTGTTTCCAAACATGACCTTAATGTTTTCCTACTTCTTGTCATGGGAAAGCACTTTCCCCTATCAAATCTACTCAGCCTCCGAATGATACAATCGTTTCTACTCCTCTCTTTATTACTTTTGCCACAGACTCATCTTAGCATGCCAGACAACAGCTTTACATATATTTTTTGAGCATTTCGACATTCTGATCTGTAAAACATTGCCATTCTACATGGAAAGAAAAAACAAAAACAAAGAAATAAATGTAAAGGAAAGAATTTCATACAAAGTTTTCCTATTATCCACTCATATAACACGAAGTGCAGAATAATCATGATAAACAGTTCAAAAGAGTGCTTAAACGCATCAAATCGTTCTACAAATGTGAAAAATATAGAGAGAACATAGTAAAAATCTCCACATAGAGGCATACAACAGACACTAGAGGTCATATAACAATAGAAACTCTAATGAGGAGATAAGTAGACATTAGTACATGTATTGTTTTCCTAGATTTACATAGTTAAATTAAGCTTTATAGTTTATACCATGAGATGAGATTCCTTCAGTACATGTCAGTCCCCAATCATGGGATGACATGATGAATGGAGAACTGACTCAACACAATCTCTTGTATCATCACCAAATGGTTTTGTATCAACATCAACTTGTACATGCATATAATTCCACTATAACAAAGATCATGACTTGGGGATCTGTTATTAAAATAAACAGTGAATTGAAAGAAAAAAAACCACCACCCAGATATCTAATCCATGAAATCAACAAGAGAATAGATATGGGAGTTAAAGAATAACCAAATCTCAAACTATTCATGCAAGAAAACGAGACCCAACAACACTTTTATTTGGTTCCTACAAGCAATCAACCATGAAAAAACAGAGAACCCAGAGAGAGAATCAGAGAAGGGGAGAGGCTCACTTGATTTCCCATAGTGAGAACAACATAAGGGTCACTGCTGCGGAGGTCTCGTACGGCGAGGTTCATACCTCTGATCACCCGAACCCTCAGAAGCCCCAACACGTTTTCCATTTCCACTGAAGGAACAGAGCAGAACCTCAACTGGTATGAATAAACAAGAAGAGACTGAGAGGATAATTTTTATAATGACCGATACAAAAGTAGCTTTCGTTGTGGGGGCACTGTTACACTCTGTGGCTCAAATACACTAATCTTTTTTAAAGACCTAGATAAAGTCTCGCATTAATCCTCTCTCCTCCATGTAGTAAAGTAAATATTTCATTAAATTTTGGAAAAATTAATTAGAAGTACACGTGGTCACCCATCTATTATTTTTAGGTCTCTAAAAAATTTTAAATTTTTTTAAGTCCCTAAAACATTGAAAAATTATATTTAGGTCCCTCTAGATGGATGTTATTCAAATATATCAAAAATGCTCTTGACCAATTATGCGAATGTTAACAATGTATTGAGAGTCTTAACAATACACCGGAAATACTTAATAATGTACTAAGGAGTGTTACAATGTACTGAAATATTTGGTGGGGGACATTTTATGCTAAGGTTAACAATGTATGGGGGAGTGTTAATAGTGTACTAGAGATGCTTAACAGTGTAGTGGAGAGTGTTAACAATGTATTAAATTAATTGTGTGGGAACATTTTTGTATTTTTAAAAACATTTGGCTGGAGAGACCTAAAGATGATTTTTCATCGCTTTAGAAACCTAAAAATAAATTAAAAAACTTCAGGAATCTAAAAATAATAGACGGGCGACCACAGAGACCTCTAATTAATTTTTTCTTAAATTTTTTATATATTTTTTTATAAATAATACTATTGTTTTAGTTGACGGAGGTATCCCAAACCCTTCGGGCTAGTTTGACAAAGAATTAACGTTTTGATTATAAGTTATTTTAATTTTAAAAAATAAAAAATTCAATAATTTTGTTCATATTTACATTTGTCAAAATTGAAATAAAAAGTGAGGATAAATGTTATCCTAGCATTTAGGTGAAACAAAATATCCAAATTTTTTTGCAGTTTATCCTAATTTTTTTAATACTAAATGGGAATAAATTATCTTCTCATTCATTTATCCCCATAATAACCCTTTATTCCATCATTTATCCCATTGTCAAACCAGTCTTTCAAGACAAGGACTAAACCTCTAGGTGTCTACACCGATCCACTCAAAAGTTTCCCTACGAACACCTGAGTAAATAATATATGAATGTAATACATGAATCATTGAATTATATATATACACCATTTAATTTTATAATTTTACTTAATTCAACACTAACAACCCTACTACCGCAATGAAAATAGATAGAATTTAGGATTACCGAAATGACTCACTGTTGTGAAGAAATATATCTAGTGGACTGTGTAGACTTGATGGATCTTGAATAATAATGGTAGCCACCTTATACGAAATCTTGTATTTGATTTTCTTGTGTTCTTTTCATCTTTATCAATGGGTTTTTATAACCCCTTTATGCACATGTGAAACGGCTACACAATCCTGGAGAATAAATGAGAGATTTATGCACATTAAGAATTTGCCAAAATTGTCAAAATATATTTTAACATATTTTTGGGGTGACAGTAAGTAACGGAATAGTCCACGAATAATCTTTCCAAATGGACATAAACTTGACTCCTTTTTTTATGAAAAATGATTGACATGCCCCATTTTTTTAGGCCCCAAATAAGCCTTATATGTATAATTCCTATTTTACCCTCTTTAAGGTTTTTCTCTTTACTCGGTAATTGTTCCTGTAATCAATGAGACAATTATAATTACTCATTTCCACCTATATAGAACAAGTAATGACCATTGACATTAAATGCTTTCCATTTATAATTCAAATTTCTTTTTTGGTTTTTTGATTCATTTCAATTGAATTATTTATACATCCATAATTCATTTCTTTCTTAAAACATCATTATTATTTTTAAAAACATCTAATAGAAGATCGAAATTTTTTTTTTGAAGATCCATCAACAATTAATTTGATCTGAACGATTTTGATTATCATTTTAATGTATGTCGATTCAAGTGTGTCTTTTTTATTTTTTTGGTTATGCCATTGAGATCTAATCATCTGATTTTTACATATATTTTTTTTTGTTGAAAATAGTGTTTGATATTAAATTATTTTTTATTGGTACATTCTTTTCTTTTTAAACAATCAAGCAAACCATTTTCATCCGTTTAAACATTTTGCCATGGAGTGAAGTTCATATTAATAGCTATGTGTGTGTAACGTTCGTAAGCCAGTTACATGTTAAATTATTTTAATCATATTATGCAATATTTTAAAAAGTTAGTCACATTTATGAATATAACTGACTTTTACTATATAAGACAGTACTTGAAACTGATCCTAAAGTCAGTTACATTCACAAATGTAACTGATCTTTTTTGCGAACAATTGATCGATTTTGCTATCATTTTCAATGTCTGTGAATTTTGTTTGATCTTTGTTATTGTTTATTCTTGCATTTGTTACAATTTTTTCTTCAATTTGGTGTTTGATATTAAATGTGGCAGTCTTTGATCTAGCTTTTGTTTATCATTTTTTCTTTGAATCCAACGTTTGATGTTAAATTTTTTTTTTGAGGATTTATAGAATTTGATATTATATTGGCATGTGGTTGTGTAACATTTTAAACTAATTGAATATTTATGCATTATATTTTATAAGTCAATTATATTTTTGAAATGTAATTGATGTTTATATGTCTTATATAATAAAAGTTAGTTACATTCACCAATGTAACTAAACTTTTTGTACAATAAATTACAATAACAAAATGTAACTGAGTGAAAAATGTGGAGTGCGGAGGAGGACTGGAAAGGTAGTCGAACCACCTCTCATATGATAGAGGGCGACGAGAGGAATCCAGTAGTAGTAACGCCGGTCATCGGAGATGAATAGATTGGCCGGAATGAATTTTTTAAGTGGAGAATGTCTATAAAAATATTGGTTAGATGTTCTTGGGATACGTTTTAATAGGTGGAAACATGAACGGAAAAAAAAAGTTTGGCTATGATTCAAATAAGGATAGTTTTGTACTTTTCTTTTTTGCACTTTTGTAAAAGTCAACTAGGAAACCAATAACATATTGACACATAATGGGGCCTGTGGCTGGGGTCTAAATAATGAGGCCTGTGTAGCAAGACTTTTTTTATTTATTTATCATTTCTCTATCATTTTAAATAAGGTTAAAGATATCTACATCCCTGTAAAAATGGATAATCCCATATAAATCCTTGTCAAAGTTAGGACATACGTACAAGTCTTGAAAACTCACAAAAACCTATATACATCCCTATCGTCAACAGAGTTTAACCATGATTCAATATATCTTAGTTAACTCTAACATATAACATGAAACAAGTAAATTATCTCTAATTTTTTTACCCCTCCAAACTATTTCAAGGCCAGATAATGAAGAAATGTAAAAGTTCAATAAAAGTAATTTGATCTTTTAAATGGATTAATTTATATTTATGATTGTTTATAAGAAATGTAATAAATATGTTTAAAATATTATGTTAAATTTGGATAAATAAATTCACTCAGGTATGAAAATTGAGTTTTTGTGAATTCCTAGGGAGTTGTGTGTGCCCCCACTTTGATAGAGTTAAATGAGATTACTCATGTCTATATGGATGTAAATGTTTTTTAACTCTTTTAAATAATATCACCTCTATTGTATTTTATATTAGGTTCCTATTAGATTATCTATGGAATTCAAACCCAAACTCAATTTATGATTCATTATTTCAATCTTATCTAATTGGTCCTCCTTTAGCATAGCGATTTCATCTACTCTTGTACCTTTTTATGGATGAACTCTGACTGACATTTTGCCACTTAGCATTTACATATTCAAAATGTGCATTTACATATACAAAAATGAATCTGTCAAGAATGAATTTCACTCCAAATCAGTCAACATTCAGTAATTTCACATGCTACAGCATTGCATGGAGAGGAAAACATAAGAAGATACAAGCAACCATTGAATTTGGATCTCATATATCACATTATGCCACAAGTCCACAACAATATCAGTTTGTCGAGGAATAGCAGTTGAACCAAGCTAAGGATAACTGAAGTATCAGCTTATTCAGAATAAGGAAGATGAAGTTTGCGATTTTTCTCCAGAGGTACCAAAAAATAAACTCATGATTGGAAAATCCAAGTAAAATCTGACACTGGTTGTTCACTAGAATGTTTTGTAGGCCACTAATAGTTTTTATGTGTCGCTCTCGAGCATTGGTTCTTCTCTCTTCGGAGGATCAAGTTGCAAGTAAGTGAATGGTTCTGTTGGTTCCTCCCTGCAGAGCAAGCAAAGAATTAAAGGGAAATAATTATATATGTATAATATCATACTGTGTTTCACATTTACGGGCACAATGGAGTGGGATTGGTTTTTTTTCTCTACGCAACAGTGGTACTTACCCAGGCTTCGATCTCATGCATCGCCAGAAAAGCTTGAAAGGGCCTGGGACTGTCTTGAATGGATTCCCTTCAAAAGCGGCCTACATCATATTTGATGTCGAATATTAGAGAAAATTAAACAAAGCTATACAGATTTTTCTGCTCGGACCTTGTAAAGAAGTGCTATAAATTATTGAGGATTGTTTCTGCTTGATATAATATTAGTGAAAAATCTAAAAATGATGATAATTATTAAAAAGATGCCATGGGGTCATGTGTAGGATATCAAACTTAATCATGGCAAGTAAAAATGGACACGTGATAATTTGAAGATAGATTGAGGTTGTGTCAAACCTGAATGCCCGAATTGTCTCTAGATAAATTAACAAGTCTCTCAAGACAATATGCGTTGTGTGGTGTACAAGATTATGAGGTGAGACAAACAATCTCAGATTATCAGAATATGTATTGAGAAAGTACTTCCATCAATTTTAGACAAGCTTGCGTCAGTTATATCCTTCTAAGCTATAGATAATGCTCTCACATTGTTCTGATCTAATTGGGCAAACCTATAGTATGAAACATGGACTCAATGTGAGTACAAGCTATGGTACCCAAAAAGATGAGTTTCTAGCTTTCCACGCATCAACTGAATGCTTTTGATATTTTGTATTACAGTAAGGAAATGCACTCTTCTTTGCAACTGTGTACAAGTAAAACAGGCAGAGACCGGATATTGAAAGCCTTGACCAAAACAGATCATTTGGCTTCAAATTAGAATGAACAAACCCATGCAAAAACCGAAACAGCCTTATTTTGTCACAATGGAGTTGTTTATGGAGCATATTTCAAAGAATCTAAAAGGACACACAGAAATATTGACACAATTTTACAATGGTAAACAATTTGATGCCAAATTCCAAAGGATGACGGAAGACCTGCCATGAGGTTCTTGATTGAGGCCAACTAGTGGGTGGTACAGTACCTTATTGGTTTTGCTGTTTAAGACAATGCAACCAGGGAGAAACTCCAATACTCCTAAGTCCTAATCTTACACAAGAATTTAAACAGGATAAGAATAAGTGGCATTTATTATTCAACATTCATCTTCTGGCAATTCATTGGCAAACTGGTCCACATCCATACCCTTTTAAAGTCTAAATCTTTGATTTGATAGCATGATCTGACCACCTTGGCAGTCAATTGCGATAGGAAGGCCACAACCATGTTCTACTCCAGACCAAAGGCAATGTGATATCTCTGAAAAATTGAAAGATCGATAGAAAAATTGGTGAGTGATAGGGGCACCCCAATTTTCGATAACAAGGCGACCCCCATCCCTTTAAATTTGTCTTTACAAATGCATATCTAGTGCATGTTATTCAAACTAATAATCATCTTTTAATTTGTAATCTAACCAACTGATCATGATCTAAATACGAAAATTGGTAAGCTTTGGAGCTTAATATTTATGAGATTTTATTCACCAATGTACACAAAATGGTTACTCATATATATGACCATCATAATCTTTGTTTTAATATTATGTGATTCTTTCTCTGTTAGGAGATCCAAGTCATTAGATCATTTTTAATCAACTGGATGACATTTTAAATTAAAAAGTATATAATCCATCAAAATACTATAATTATAACTTTATCAGCTAAAAGAAATGATTTTTCAAGGACAGAGTGACGCCCTGTTATCAAAAGCAAGTATGCTCGAATCACTCGCCAAAATTTCATGCTTCGAGTGATCTAGCTCAGAAAACCCAATCCCATCCATCATTTCTTCCAAAGGATATTATAGAACTTCACCTTTATTAAGAAGCACTAGATTTTCCACATCTTTTGTCATCAATATCACCAACCTTCACGTGTTACAGTTACAAGAACATCTTCTCCCTTTTTTTTTAGATGTAAAGTCCATTAAAAAGATAAATCTTTCTCTTTGTGTGATTGTGCACTTGGTCTTCTCTGCTTCGTTGCCAATAGAGAATTGACAACTCGAGCTATCACATCCATCACTCTCAAGCTCTAAACAAACAGCTAACACTGAGCGATGCAATCAATCAAGATTATTGATCCAACAATGCTATGCTATCAAGAAAGAAAAAACAGAGTGAGTTCACCCAAATCCACTCACAAATCACTCCCTCAATTCATAAACATTGTTTCGCATCAACAAAAAAAGATTCAACCCCGCAAATCAAATATTGTCTAATTGAATTCCAACAAAACGAGTTTGAATGAAAAACGAAAATCAAAATCTAACCTGGATGACATCCTCAACCCGATCGTTGCAACGGTGCGCGCGAGGCTTCTGATCCTCCCCTTCTGGAATCCCCCATGGCCCCTCCCTCCGATTCACCGGTCTCGTCGTGCTCATCTCCACCACACCCGAAAATAAAAACCCGAATTATCAATCACTCCAAGATGCGACGACATTAAAAGACTGAAAAAAATGTTTTCAAGAGGTTCCATGAAAACATGCTATAATTAATTTAGCATTTAATAGAGCTGCAACTCGGAGCGGTTTGGGTCGGGTTAAAAGGTTGTCTAAACCTAATCCGCACCCAACCCTCAACCTGAAGGACTCAACCCAAACTCAATTAGCGCTTCAACCCGCATATTCGAATTGAGATTGGGTTAAATTTAGGTTGGGTTTAGGTTAAATTCGGATTAGATGATTAAAAACAAAATTAGTAATGGCTCAACCTGAAGGACTCAACCCAAACTCAATAAGAGCTTCAACCCGCAGGTTCAAATTAAGATTGGGTTGAATTCGGGTTGGGTTTAGGTTAAATTCGGATTAGATGATTAGATCAAAATTAGTAATGGATACCCAACCCTCAACCCGAAGGACTCAACCCAAACTCAATCAGAGCTTCAACCCGCAGGTTCGAATTGAGATTGAGTTGAATTCGGGTTGGGTTTAGGTTAAATTTGGATTAGATGATTAAAATCAAAATTAGTAATGGATACATGATGTGGTATACAATGAGGAAAAAATCAAAACAAATATGTGCTGGTGTTGAACCCTCCAACCCGAACCCAACCCAAATTGGATTCGGTTTTGACTAAGGTTCGGGTTGGGTTGAACCCAATTATCAAATATTCCAATCCTAACCTATTAAAAAATCAGGTGGGTTCAGGTTCAACCTACCCAAGTTGAACCTAATGGTCAAATATTGTTGTCTAGGCACTCTTATATTAATAGGAAATTGCGGGTTGAAGCTCGGATTGGGTTTGGGTTGAGTCTTTCGTTGAGTTTCAGATTGGGTGCGTGTTAGGTTTGGACAACCCTTTAACACGACTCAACCCGCTCAAGTTGCAACTCTACTAAACGTTAAATTAATCATTAACATGTTTCTATGGAACCTCTTGAAAACATATTTTTGTAGTCTTTTAATGCCGTCGCATCTTGGAGTGATCGATAATTAAGGTTTTTATTTTTGGGGGTGTGGTGGAGATGAGCACGACGAGACCGTTGAATCGGATGGAGGGGTCGCGGGGGATTTTATAAGGAGAGGATCAGAAGCCTCGTGTGCACCGTTGCAACGATCGGGTTAAGGATGTCATCCAGGTCAGATTTTGATTCTTGTTTTTCTTTCAAACTCGTTTTGTTGGAATTCAATGTTTGATTTGGGGGATTGAATCGTTTTTTGTTGATGCGAAACAATGTCTATGAATTCAGGGAGTGATTTGTGAGTGGATTTGGGTGAACTCATTGTGCTTTGCCTTTCTTGATAGCAAAGCATTGTTGGATCAGTAATCTTGATTGATTGCATCGCTCAATGTTGGTTGTTTGTTTGTTTAGAGCTTGAGAGCGATGGATGTGATAGCTCGAGTTGTCAATTCTCTATTGGCATCGAAGCAGAGAAGTCCAAATGCACAATCACACAAAGAGAAAGATTTATGTGGTTTCCATGGCTAAGGAAAGAATTTTCACCGTTTTTTCTAGATTTGTGGTGGGGCTACTAATCTGATTCTCTTTCTCAAAAACCCTAAGCCCCCGTTTGGATGCCGGATAAACCCCGGATAACTCCGGATAACCTCGGATAAAATTTGAGTCCCGTTTGGAAAGCCCGGATAACCCAGGATAAAGTGTGCTAGAATAAACTGGTATAAATTGGTATATGGATTCCAATCAACCCCTAGAATAAAAGTTATCCTAGGTCATTCCACTCAAAGAATAAGTGGGCCCACTGTCAAATCAACTGTCACCACCTCTTATAAATCACCTGTCAAATCAACTATCATTACTTTTTTACCTTTTATAAATTCTTATCCATACTTTATTCACATTTTACCCAAACAACAAAACATTTATTCTTACGATTCCCAACGAGAATAATTTAAAACACAACCAAACACAAAATCACTTTATCCTTCTTTATACTCACTTATACTCAGATAAATAAATACCCAAGAATAAATCTTATTCTGTATCCAAACGGGGGCTAAGGCTGCCTCTGAAATCTGAATGATACGAGAACTTTTAACTTTATATAACCTGATACATGATCACAATGCTCCCACACATTAAAAAAGAAAAGAACTGCCATTCACATGAAAAATATCCGTGTGCATAAACATTGAATACTGTCTAGTGTAGCAATTGTTCCTTGGTAATCCAGAAACCAGAATGCAAGACATAAGCCCACCATTACAATTCATTGTATTTTCCCTTTTTAAATAAATTTGTAAAGAGATCCCCCGTCTCTTTTTTCGGGGGTTTCTTGGAATAAGATTCTCCAATATTATTCTAAAAAAAAAAAAGCCCACCAACAAATTTTTTTGATGATACTTCATTGTTAGGTGTAAAATGTTATACAGCACCAACTCTGCCTCGGCGACTCCAATTCTATCTTTTTAATGGACTTTACATCTCAAAAAAAAAAGGGAGAAGATGTTCTTATAACTGTGACACGTGAAGGTTGTTTATATTGATGAAAAAAGATTTCTAACCACTGAAACACATTTCTAACCACGACCAGTGCTAATACACTCACTAAAACCTTGTATTGAGTCTATTGACACGATGTATCTCCAAAATCAAACTTTGTGTTTCAGCGGCAAAACATCACCAAAGACAAAGACTTTCGTTTTCATTCATCTCCTATTTTGTCTCAGTTATCAATCCCATTCGCACTTAAACATAAAATCAACCAACCTAAAAACATCCGAAACCCAGAAAGAGCAATTGATCCCCATTAAAAACACCGAAAACTGGATCCTTGAAAACTAAAAAAAAAAAAACTCCTTTTGAAAAAACCTGCTTCGGAAAAGAAGAGATGCACAGATCGAGATCTGAAAGGATAGAACACAGAAAAACCGAAACCAATTCATTCATTCCGCCATGGATTCTAAAGCTGTCTGTGTTTCATTACTCAAAAGAGGATCTGATCAAACACACAGTGGAACAACAGAGAGGGAGAGGAACAGAGAGAGAATCACTTACGATGATTGCGACGGAAAAGCAAGAGACACGACGCCGGAGGGGAAAGCTAGGGTTTTGAATCTCTCTCTCAGCCTCTCTCTCTGGCGTAGTCACCGCTGCTGAAACCTTACCCCCCTTTTAATTTGACCTAACTGGGGTTTCTGTGAGTTTCCACTCATGCCCTTCAATTTTGTTTACAATTCACTTGTACGAACCTATCATGGGCCGGGCCTTTGTTCACGTTACGAACTAGATGGTTCACATGAGATGTTCACATGGTGAAATTAAATGGTCAAGAGTGCTTTGTTACATAGAAATTCAGTCTCATGTGTGTCAGAAGTAAAATCATTAAAAGCATATACTTATATTAATAAGATATATATATATCGTTAAAAAAAATTTATATCTTTTATAAATGCATTCATACGATTCATTAGAGCATATATTTTATTTTATTTTTTTATTAATGCATGTATCTCAGTAGCTGTGGTATACTATTATTATAAAAAAACAAAACATATGTGAATTAAAAATAAGATTATACATAACATTATCCAAAAGTTCAATATCCACTTAAGAAGCTCATCAGATTCGGGTTTTATCTCCCGTTTGCATGATCAAGTGGAAACTACAATACTAACAAAACATATGTAATTCAATTGGGGTTGAAAAAAAAAACTGATTTGCATGTAGTTGAGTTTAAAACTGATTTTGTAGGATGTTGCGTCTCCTTAGCCTGAAAACTAGGTATTTTTTTTTACATTAAATCTACAGTTTTTTGCCTTAGCTTTTTTGTAAGCTCTTCAAACTCATTTCCAAATGGGCTCTATGTGTGTAAAGAACTCGTTTAGAAACACTTTAAAAACAATTTTTTTTTTTTTTGGATATCGGAGGGACTCCATGGGTGACTATATGGTCTAAGCTGGAAAAGCTACCTTTACGGCTTTGCCTGTTTGCCTCTAGTCCCATAGAAAATTCTTTTGAATTTCGCCTAACAAACATGAAAATAGATATTTTAAATTTAACTTAAAAATAAATTTGGAGAAATTAATTAGAGGTATATGTGGTCACCCGTCTATTATTTTTAGGAAATTTTAAAGTTTTTTAGGTCCCTAAGACGGTGAAAAACTATGTTTAGGTCCATCCAACACGATGTTGTTCAAAAATACCAAAAATGTCCCCAACCCAATTATTTTGGTATACTGTTAATACTCTTCAAAACATTACTAAATATCTCAAGTACATTGTTAACACTCTCCAGCAAATTGTTAACCTTCGCACAAAAAATGTTATTCGCCCAATTATTTCAGTACAATCTAAATACTCTCCAATACACTGTTAACACTCCTCTATACATTGTTAACCTTCGCATAATTGGGCGATGACATTTTTGGTATTTTTGAACAACATCTGACCGGAAAGACCTAAAGATAATTTTTCCCCACCCGAGAGACATAATAAACATTTAAAAATTTCTATAAAATAATAGACAAGTGACCATATGGACCCCTAATTAATTTTTCCAATAAATTTTGAATCACAAAAATAAATAGAAAAGGCATTTTTAATCCTTTGTAAAAATTATAATACCAACATAAATGTCCACAAAGGAGAAAAAAATCCATGAGAATCCCACGGTGAGATTTTAAAATGATTTTTTCTTTATATTTCTCTATCTAAAATATTCATCACTTACGAAAGTCATTACAAATCCTATTTGAATTGAATAACGCATAATAATATGTTTACAATGAGAAGTCTCAATCAAATAATGTTGACTTTTTATCTACAGATTTATGTTACAAATAAATAACATTAGACTTTTTGTCCAAGAAATAATGACTCAATCAAATAACACTAGATTTTTTATCTACGAAATAATATCTCAATCGAATAATGTTGGATTTTTGTAAGATCATGATTGTGAGAGAAACTGAAATTTGTTTCAAGTTACAAATCTGGATATATGCTTCGAATCAATTAATTATAAACTCAAAATAAATATTAATTGATCCCATACTAATACTAATGAAGCATAACAATTAATTGAACTGTAAATGAAACAAAATAAATAATTTTTATAGTTTCGGCAAATTCTTTTTGATTCGGGCAAGGCTTGATTCATCCGTTATCAATCATAACAATAATAATGAAAGAAAACTTAAATGATATCACATCCCCTAGATATACACAGATCACATTAAGCATATATATATCAAATTATAAAAAATGAATAAAAAATTGTTAGTTTATATAAAAAGAATTGACGGAAATCAATCTTCATGCATAAATATGAAATTGACATGTGATCCGGAATGTTACGAATATGGATGGATCATATTTTCAAGCCCTCTTTATTCGATTTCATATATAAAAAATAATAATCGCAAACATCATTGTAATCGGTCTCCTTATGTGCTCTTGATCGAACACGAATAAACTTCATACCGATACACAATCCTAATTTAATATTGCTTATTTCTTGAAGGTAGATAAAACTTTATTTAATTTCTTCAATGATCCTGCAAGAGGCTTTGATACCACTTGTTGGTATTTTATTAAAACCCCTAAACCCTAGATCTCATGCAGATCAATGAAGAAAAGTGAATAATATGCATACATATCGTCATTGCTTTGAGGATCTGATGGTAGGTCTTCCATCTCCAAGTCCCTCTCTCTTTTGCCTTCTCTCACACAATAATGGAATGGGTATGAGAAAAAGAAATTTGGGTTTGGAATGGGGACTTCAACCATTTATATAGATAACCTAAATTCCGTCTTTGCCCATCATAAGGATTGGAATTACAAATGAGTCATTAATATGTCTCTACACATAAAAATTGAATCTGTACTCATTTAATACACTTGTAATTGAACGTGCATAAGAGATGTGTATTTAACTTATAAAAATTAAATCACAACTAAATAGGTATAATCAACACCACTCATTCTTTATTTGACAGTCAACAATGCCTAATAATGTGATCTATGTAGGCCCACCTTAAAGAAATTTCTAACAATAAACTCTATTATTAAGATGGTCTTAGCATTTTGATGAGAATCATTATTGGTAAATGCTTGCATTATATTGTTTAAAATATTGTGCTTGTTTTAATTTAATCCTTTAATTTACACTATAGATAATCTGGTGTGTAGAGTTCGGCTTACACACTGAAGATCAGATTATCGGTTCCCTGTGAATTATAAGTTGAAGTTCATAACTTTAGATGGACTTGGATAATCCATTGGATAAAGATTGTAGTGCAATTATCTTATGTAGTCTATCTTGACTATAAAAGATCGGTTCATAGGTTTTTGGGTATTGTGCTACTACACCTTGTGTGTATTGAACGGACCAAGTTGGGGTAATTATTTTTGTACTGACTAGATAAAATAATTTACACCTCATGTTTATTATGATTGCTTATGATTTTAATCCTAAAATGGTTCTTAGACATGTACATTTTTTATTTGTCATTTTGATTCATTAAAGAGTGAGATTCATCTATGGATCAATAGACTCGATGAATTGGGTGACAATAACACTTATATGATGAATATTTGATATTGATGGAATTCACGTCTCCTATAGGAGATTGATGATACTCACTTGAGGATACTTATAAGTTTTGGTCATGTCAAACCTGGCCGGTGGATTTAACTATCCGACATGTCAAATAAGTTAAGTGGAAGATCTCAAGGAAAATAAGATGTTGTGAAATAATATATTGTCAGTAATAATTATTTCATAATGAGTATTGAAATCTTAGTGTGAGGAGATATTAAACATATCATATAAGGAGTTCGAAATATTATTTTGAGATCAGTATGTTTAGAGTGTAGTTATAATTCTTTAATGAATTGAATTATGACTTATGAGCTTTTGGATTTTAATTCTAGGTTGAATTATGGTACCCAGGCTCATAGGAGTCAATTATTGATTTCTCCTTTAGGTCCCTTGTTAGAGTAGTGTCCTAAAAATTATGACTTATGTAATAAACTCTATTATTAAGATGGTCTTAGCATTTTGATGAGAATTATTATTGATAAATGCTTAAATTATATTGTTTGAAATATTGTGCTTGTTTTATTTTAGTCCATTAATTTACACTGTAGATAATCTATTATGTAGAGTTCGGCTTAAACACAGAAGATCAGATTATCTGTTCCCTGTGAATTATAAGTTGAGGTTTACAACTTTAGGTGGACTTAGATAATCTATTGGATAAAGGTTGTAGTGCAATTCATCTTACGTAGTCTATCTTGACTATAAAAGACCAGTTCATAGGTTTTTTGGGGATTGTGCTAGTACACTTTGTGTGTATTGAACGGACCAAATTTGGATAATTATTTGTACTGACTAGATAAAATAATTTACACCGCATGTTAATTATGATTGCTTATGTTCTTAATCCTAAAATGGTTCTTAAACATGTGCATTTGTTATTTGTCATATTGATTCAATAAAGAGTGAGATTCTCCTATGGATCAATAGACTCGGTAAATTGGGTAACAATAACACTTGTATGATGAATATTTACTATTGATGAAATTCACGTCTCATATAAGAGATTGATAATACTCCTTTGAGGATGCTTATAAGTTTTGGTCATGTCTAACTCGGCCGGTGGATTTAACTATCCGACATGTCAAATAAGTTAAGCAAAAGATCTCAAGAAAAATAAGATGTTGTGAAATAATATTGTCAATAATAATTATTTCATAACGAGTATTGGAATCTTAGTGTGGGGAGATTAAGCATATAATATAAGGAGCGCAAAATATTATTTTGAGATTAGTATATTTGGAGTGCAGTCATAATTCTTTAGTAGATTGAATTATGACTTATGGGTATTTGATTTTTAATTCTAGGTTGAGTTATGGTACCCAAACATAGGAGCCAATTACTGATTTCTCCTTTAGGTCTCTGCCCTATCCTATAAATATGTGGCTTTCTCTCTCTCTCAAGATAGATGATTTCCGAAATCAAAACTCTAACCCTAGAAACCTTTTAGGATCTCTGGATCCAAAAAAGATGAGGAAATGAGAGAAAGAGAGCGAAGGGATTCACAGCTGCCGTTCGAAGTAAGAAGGAGACCACACTCCGCCGCGGATCTGCAACATAGGAAGGACATACGACAGAAGATCTGAGAGTGCCGATTGAGCGATCCGTCCTCGCCTTCCAGATTCGATCTTCCTCTTCGACAGAACTCTGATATGAGTTCTAAAGGTAAACCCTAATTCCGCCTCGTAGGGTTTGCATAAAAAAGATTTAACAAATTTTTTTGTTATCCGATTTATACCTCGATCGACGGATCTTGACAGTCGGGATTATTTTTCCCAACATCCCTGCCCTAGCCTATAAATATGTGGCTTCCCTTCTCTCTCAAATAAATGATTTCCGTCGAAATCAAAACCCTAACCCTAGAAACCCTTTAGGATCTTTCGATCCAGAAAAATGTGAGGATGGGAGAGAGAGAGCGAAGGGATTCGTGGTTGCCGTTCGAAGCAAGAAGGAGGCCACACTCCGCCGTGGATCTAAAGCATAGGAAGGACATACGGCAGAAGATCTGAAGGTTCCGATCGAGCGATCCATCGTCGTCTATCAGATCTGATCTTTCTCTTCGGCAGAACTCTGATCTGAGTTTTGAAGGTAAACCCTAATTCCGCTTTGTAGGGTTTGCATGAAAAAGATTTAATAAATTTTTTTTGTTATCCGATCTATACCTCGATCGACGGATCTTGGCAGTCAGGATTTATTTTTTCCAACACTATATTCCACATGCCAGCGGCCCACAACCCGATTAGCGAGGGGCCGCGATTTATTTTTCCCACAACACTATATTCCACATTCCGCTTTGTAGGGTTTACATGAAAAAGATTTAATAAATTTTTTTTGTTATCCGATCTATACCTCGATCGACGGATCTTGACAGTCAGGATTTATTTTTTCCAACACTATATTCCACATGCCAGCGGCCCACAGCCTGATTAGCAAGGGGCCCACAACCCGATTAGCGAGGGGCCGCGACCCAGATGACCCACCACAGGTTATATTGAATCTAGAGCTGATTGATTATCTAAGATCACAACAATATATCTTAGATTTAGAATCAATTATCAATTGATTCACAAGATCCCTACAAATTATGTGTATTTATGAAGGGATAATGACAACATATTATGTAAATCCCTCAAATAACACATAACTAATTCCCTAAAATTTGGGATAACTAATTATCTCTATCGAGTTATGTGAAATTTTTTTTTGCAACAGCCCTAAATTGTGCACTTGACTGATTTGAACATCGGAGAGTCTTTCACAGGTCACCCCCAACCCTATTTCTCAACCCTATTTCTGACGACGCTCGAGGAAGAGGATCGCCGGAGACGCCGTAGAAGATATCGGGAGGAGCGGAGCGGACAGATCTTGACGATTCGAACTCGGACCATCATTTTCTGCCCCTCCAAATCCCAACAAGCAAAATGAAATTGTACGCAGGACTAAATACACACTTTGGAAAAAAACATCATTATTGATTAAAAAAACCACGACACTGAGTATTTGCATCAGTGCAAGAAAAAAAAAACCCCTCTAAAGGAAAATGTTCAGCAAAGTTTCTACAAAAGCATATACAACATCTTACATACATTCAGTCTACCATCAAATTCAAAATTCATATAGACAAGAAAACCAGCAACAGCATATGATGCAGAGAGCAGTTTTTACAAGCCTTTAGAAATTCACTGCAGTTGGAGTTCCACCTCGCCACATTCCACATTGCGCAGCCTCAGAGTAATGTATTGGACAATCTTTCCATCAACCCATACAATGGAGCTGTCTTCAGCCAGACAGTTCTGCCTGCTCGGTGCGAGCCTCCTGATTATATTACCACTGGGGACCTCTTCCGGGTGTTCCTCGTGCGCCTTCACCGCCTCCACGAATGGCTGGATTTCAAACTCCGCATCACCCATTCTGTCGTCCAGTCCCAAAGTGTCCTTATCATATAATTCCTACAACAATTTGAACAGCATAGGAGTGATGTGGAAGTTGGCAGTCTTTTTATCTTAGAATCAACATTATTAACTATTCTAGTTTCCTGTTAGATTCTATCAAAGATGATTGACATTAGAGATGGGATCTAGTCAGCACTTGTTTAAGTCCCCATTAGTGAACTGACATGTGATGACCTTACGTCGTGTCAGTCCCCAGTACCTATTCAAATCATAAACTTACTCACAGGTTATGAATATAAACATTCACTATGATCATACGCAGTTGAGGTCTACAATAATAAATCAGAGAAGAAAACATAATTCTCACTTATTCAGAATTTCAAAGCATTATATATTTATGTTGATACAATGAAAAACTTTAATTCATGTTAATATGTTATGGTTAAATGCAGTGCTTTTGATCAAATAGAAAACCAGAGAAAAAAAGAGGCAAAGATAACTTACAAGCTTGACTGTCAAAGTAGGGTCAACAACTGCCAAAGTTAATTCTTCATTCCACTCAGGATTCAAATTCTTCTTAGGGTGCGTTTGGTTGTGCGATTGCGCTGCGATTGCGATTACAGGAAGCTGCGTTTGCAATCGCGCAACCAAACAGTTTTGTAATCGTAGTTTTAAATCCAGCGATTGCAGGTAAATAGTGCCCAAAAGCTGCGATTTCAAAAAGCTGAGAAAGTGAGCTTCCTGCAGAATCAGGTTTACAATCGTAGATTCCTGCAGAATCAGTTTTGCAATCGCGCAACCAAACGCACCCTTAACATGAGAAGTCATCACTTTCTGTAAACAAGTTTCAGCAATAAAAGAAAGGCCATAAACCATGATAGGGATTAGGGAGCAATTGAAAGTAGATTTGGTACATGAAATTTACATTGCTATTCTACATATAAAGAAAAAAACAAAGAAATAAATCTAAACTTCAAAAGTAAAGGAGAGAGTTTCATATAGAATTTTCCTATCATCCACTCATATAACAAGGCAGTGTAGAATAATGATGATAAACAGTTCAAAAGAGAGCTTAAGCGCATCAAATTGTTCTACAAATATGAAAATATAGAGAGAAACATAGTAAAAATCTTCGCATAGAGGCATACAAAAGACATTAGAGGTGTTATAACAATAGAAAATCTGATGAGGAGATAAGTAGACGTAAATGTCATCTTTTTCCTATATTTTCAATGCGAAATTAAGCTTTATATTTTATACCATGAGATGGATCCTATCAATACATGTCAATCCCCAATCAGGGGATGACATTGACATGTGTCCCATCAAATGATAAACATGTAAAATTTTGAGATGTTTCAGGACACAAGCACGAACGGATGAATGAAACAAGGTCTAAAACCCAATCTATTATACCATCTCCAAGTGGTTTTGTATCAACATCAACATGTACATGCATACAATTTCACTATAACAAAGATCATGACTTGGGGATATCTTATTAGAATAAAATGAATTTCACAGTGAGGAAACTAAAAAAAAACCCCACAAAAAACCAACAAAAAAAAAAACCACCCAAATATCTAATCCATGAAATCAACAAGAGAATAGATATGGGAGTTAAACAAAAACTCAAACTAGTGATGCATGAAAACAAGATCCAACAACACTTCTAATTGGTTCCTACAAGCAATCAAAGGAAAGTGTACCCATAAGAAAACAGAGAACCCAGAGAGAGAATCAGAGAAGGGGAGAGGCTCACCTGGTTTCCCATAATGAGAACAACATAAGGGTCACTACTTCGGAGGTCACGATTGGCAAGATTCACTCCTCTGATCACCCGAACCCTCAGAAGCCCCAACACTTTTTCCATTTCCACTGAAGAAACAGAGCAGAACCTCAACTGGTAAGAGTAAACAAGAAGACACTAGAGAGGAGAATTTTTACGAGGGAAAAATCCATGTAACCCCTTGTAAACTGTCCCAAATCCATATGACCCCTGACTTTTTCTGAAATTCATGTATCCCCCTGAACAGGGGCGGAGCCAGGAATTAGAGTAAGGGGGGGCCAGATCTAGGATAATTTATAAAAGATCTAGAAAAAATCTTGAAATCTCATTACTCCAGTTATGAAAAATAGAAAAAATAAAGCTTCAAAAATTAAAATTATGAATATGAAGAAAATTATTTATCACAAAAACATATAAGAATATTGTTTAGGCTTATATTTTAGAAAGATATTTTCAAATCTAACATTTAAAAAAATCTTAGAGACTCAATATAGCAATAACAAAAAATCAAAATAAACAAAAAAAATCATTAAACCATTCAAATAAGTGATTTTCAACGTCTCAAAATCATATACTGATAGTGCCGTGAAAACAAAAATTTTCACAATTTTTTTTAAAGACCCACGACTCCAAATCTTAATGGGCGCTCATACACCGAGTCAATTTTATAGCCCTATTTTCATTTTACACATCTAGTGTAGTATATAAAATTAGTTAATGCAGTATATATTCCATTATCTTTGTATGCACTATTGCAAAAAACATAAATTATGTATTTATTTCATATGATACGAATTTCATTTCCATAAAAGGTTAATATACTTTATTATATGAATATTCACTTTTAAAAAAATCAAATGTATGCATGTTAATTAATATGCAAACAGGACTACACATAACAATTTTCAATTCCAAACCCACTCATTTCAATTAGGATTTTTTGCATGTACCCCTGAACAGAACTTATTTTGTCAAATTAACCTTGGTGAATTATTATTTTCAACAATATCCTTTTCTGGATGGTAAAATTGAAAAAAAAATATTGTCCAAATATATCCCTCAAAAGGGTCTTGATGCAAAATTAAAACTCTTTTAGGGGTATTGGAGAGAATAGAATTAAATGATGGTCATTGACAATGTAAGTTTTTCTGAGGGTCTTATATGCAAAACACCCTTTCAACATTTCATTCCCCAGTTAATCACCCATTTATATGTGTATGTTGACGGGTGGCTTGGGGGGGCCCGGGCCCCAGCCCGCCCCCCCTAGCTCCGCCCCTGCCCCTGAAAGCACTTATATAAATCCAAATAGCCTTTTAAGTTAAATTTCTGTTGATAAATAGGGAATATTTTATTTGATTAACCCAGATTAAAAACATAGTATACCAAAAACCCCCTAAAATGTGGTAAAATGTGAAAAATCTTCTGTAAGGGGTAAAATCATCATTTACAAACGATTTTCCACGTTTTTAACACAATTTAGGAAGTCTTTGATATATTGTGTTTTCAGTTAGAGTTAACTAAATAGAATATTTGCATAATATTTTTAATCTGTCAACAGAAATTTAACTCATGGGGGTCTATTTGGATTTACATAAGTGTTTTTTAGAGGGATATATAGATATTAAGAAAAATTAAAGGGTTATATGGATTTCAGACAGCTTACAAGGAATTATTTGGATTTTTTTTCCTTTTTATAATGACAGACAGTAAAAAAAAAGTAGCCTTGAAGTACACTAGAAGTGTTTGGTTGGACTTAAAATAAGTACTTATTCGATTTATCGCTTAAAAGAAACATTTAGTTTTTTATTTGGATGTTTGTTTTTAAGTGTTTATTATAAGTATTTATTTGTGAACAAATATTTTTTTAATAAACAACAAAAAAAAAATAGCTTTTACTGTGGAGCACACCCAAGCCTTTTTTATTGTCGCAAATACACTCCATCTTTTTAATAATCTTACATATAGTCTCTTGCCTCGTAATCCCCTCCACTCCCTTTATTAAGTTAAATATCTATCGTTGAAATTTTTTTATATTTTTTTTCTAAATAATATCATTCAATTCATTTAATAATATATTTCATATTTTATGAAAATACATATTTTATTATTTGAGGTTTATGTTTTAAGAAAAAAACATGGGCAGGTTGTATCTATGACTTATAAAAGAAATAGGATGGACTGCAATTGAGGCTGCAATTGGGCCGCGTGTATCTTTTTCTTTATTACACATCACACATTTTGAGTACCTGTTTTAAGATTTTTAGGTTGACTTGTTGCATGATTTTTTTTTGTTTTATTTTCGTGCCCTATACAATTCGTCCGTTTGGGTAGTGGAATAGAAAAAAGAAAAGAATAGGGGATAATAAGCTTTAAAAGTGTTACGCCCCGAGAACATACCAATCACACAAAAACTGACAAGGATCGAATAAGGTAACAAGGCTACATGGAAGCGATAGCCAATTAAAAAAAAATGCGGAAGTATAAAGTATAAATAAGTCTGTAAATCAAAAAACATTATTACAGACCTGAATACACAAACACTGTCCTGTGAGAGTCCAAGTCTAGTCCAATACAGCCATATGTGCAACACGCACAATTACTAATACATATACAAGAAAATAGGATTGCTGACAGCCTCGCACTCGCCAACTGAAAGATGGGACACTCCACGCACGAACCACGCCAGATAGATGCTCTAGCTCCACGCCAACCCAATCCCTGGTGAAAAAAATAACACACGAGGGGTGAGCTACAAGCTCAGTGAGTGGCAAGGATCCAAGCTCTATAATAATCATATGATATTAATTCATCATCTTTGTTTTTCTTTCTAAGAAAAAGAATATGGGATGAAACTCAACATATATAAATGTCACGTGAAGGCGCGATCTCACCTCACCCTAACCCTCGACCCGTAGGGGGAATCTCTTAGAACTCTTGGAGAGGAACCAAACGGTTAACCATAATGAATATCATTATTAGATAACATAGTACCTTAAGTCTAATCGCAATGCCTCACACCATTCAGCAGATGTATTATACTTTGGGCATTCCCAATATAAATGTCACGCGACAACGTGACCCAAACTTACCCTAACCCTCACCTCTAGGGGGTGAAATGGGACTATTGAAATCAGAAGCCAACTCGCTAACTCCTTTAACCTTCCGGTAGCCCTCTCCCGGGTAGCCCTCTTCCTAGCAACCATCCATGGTAGGTCCGATGCCAAAACAGTGTTAAAATACACCTTGGGCATCCTACGATGTGGAGGCATAGTCCAGGATAGCTTCAACACCGGGTAGCTTCAACGCGGATACGAGGTAGGGGAGAAGCATTCAACGCTCGGAAACTTCGACGCACGACGATGCGGGAGGAAGCACTCCAACCTCGTCCCCATCTCACCCCTAGGGTGACATGGGACTATTAGAAAGGAAATCAACCGCTAACTCCCTTAACCTTCCGGTAGCCCTCTCCCGGGTAGCCCTCTTCCTGACGGCCTTCCAAGATAGGTACGAAGCCACAAGGGTATCGAAATACACATTGGGCCTCCTATGATGTAGGAGCAGAATCCAGGATAGCTCCAACGCCGGGTAGCTTCAACGCGGATACGAGGTAAGGGAGAAGCATTCCATGCTCACAATACGATCCTCAAGGATCAACTATAATCATCTAGCAAATAACAATGCTAATGAATTCTCTTGAATTGCTATACAGATGCATCACTCGGACGTGAGGAAAAACAGTTAAGTTCTCGCACTTAACAATACGATGGCAAGACCCTAAAGATGGGTCATCCACACGCCTATTACAGATAGACCAAACATACTATCATAGATATCGGTTAACGAATACAATAAATGAATTCTTCTGAATTCTTATATGAGAGCATCGCATGGATGCAGGGTAGATAACCTGCTACATTTGCATAGTAAAATAAAATATGATCCTAACCATGGATCGCACATATGTCTATCACAGTTATGCCTGACTAATTAAACACACACACAATTATTACAAGAGAAACTCTATCATAAAAGAGGTATATGGACCACATGTCCAAATAACCTGTGATTAAACCATATATATACACATATATGCACACTTTATACAATCCAACAAGAAGAATTCTGTCATAAAAGAGATATATGGACCACATGTCCAAATAACCTGTGATTAAACCATGTGCATTCACATATACACATATACGAGTTCAATTAATTGAATATACAAGCAAAAATACAGTTCACTCTAGGCTTCCAAACCTCTCACATAGAACTAATGAATAGAATGGAAGTCAAACAACACAAGTCATAGACTAGCCTGCATTCCACAAGACAGTAATAAATGAAGCATACGAATCAATTAGTGATCAATAGTGCTAAGTATGACTACGCATCGAGATAATATCACATATAAACTAAATATACAGGTTAACTAGCACAATATCGATTTAGTATAGCAATACTCTTTTAGAAATAAAGATTGAATATAGTTATAAGGCCCCAGGGATACGCGATGCATGACTACATGCATCGAGCGCTTCCCAAAAGGGGTGGATCGAACCACTCACTAGTACTTGGATCGCCTCGCGTCCGGTCTACGAGATCTGCAAGAACAACCAATGATGCTCCATTAAATATAAATCATCTCGACACATATACAAGCCTTTTTCATGAAGACATCAACTCCTGGTATTGCCCACACCATGCATAATAACTCTTTGACACATATTTATACAAGATTAGACCATCTACTACAACCAGCCCCAAACATTAGTCTCCACAGCACAAAATACACATCCAAAAATACTGAAATAAATCACACACATTCTATGATATGTTAGGATCATATTCCATGAAGACATAATAACTTGATAAGATCCCTAAATGCCCGAAATAAATTATTTTCCGAAACTGGTTAATTTCTGCGCGAATCCGGACAGACCATGAACATTAGGCTATATCTTTCAATACAGGTAACCAAATGACACCAAATTTGATATATAGCATCTAGACACATAGATGATCATATGAAATGAAGACACAAGCCTCAAAATATGCCTCCAAATACCTCAAACACAAGGATCTTAAAGAGACAGAAAATCTGCCTTACAACATAAAACCACCCCATTCATGCATTAATGCAACCATCTCATGTGCAGTAGCAATTACACATTACACTCTTCCAACAGCACCAAAATTCAATAATACACACTCATACAAGCATAAACACAAACACATACAAGGCACAAAGGGGAAGTGAATATACCTTGGGAAGAAGAGGAGATGGTGCACATAAGGAGTTCCACCACCATCACCACAAACAACCACCATCACACATGCCACATAGCACAGCCACAACCACCACCAAATCAGCCATCTCACATACACCCTTCATAGATGCATAAAACCAAACACATGGGGGGAAAAAGAGAGACCAAATAGAGGGAGAGAGAGCTCTATGAGAGGGTGAGAGAGGGCTGAAGTCGTAACATATAGAGGGGATTTAATAGGCAAGGTCGGACTGAATGTCCGAGCTGTCCTCGGACTAAAACCTCTGTACAGCCTTCACTTAAAAGGCCATAACTTCCTCAATACAGCTCGGAATTGCATGATTCCAGTGGCATTGGAAAGCTAAGAAGATTATCTACAGCTTTCATGTTTACACCCAGATCAAATAACCTCTTCAGCTATTTCGAAATCTAGGCTAAACATCATACAGGGCTGCTGCCTGGATTTCTCATCTTCGGGTATATTGGAAAAACACTCATAACTTTTGATACATGAATCCAGTTGATCTAATTCCACTTTTGTATGAAAGCTAACTTAACACTGAACATCTCATGATAAAACTAGATTTTTACTACTTCATCTTGGTCATTAACAAAATTAAATCCAAATATCAATCGAAACTGCATAATTTCTAAAAGACCTCAAAATGCTACAAAAACTTCCATGTAAGCCCAAGTGAACACCAGAACCACAAATATGCAATTTGATTTGAAACTGAATGCCCGAACTATTAAAATAAATAAAACGCGATATTTGACCTTTAAAAGTGACACAGTCTTAACATCATTTCCTCCTTCGAAAAATTTCGTCCCGAAATTTAAGAATCTTAGTAGGGAAAGATAGGGTTATGCATCACGCATGGTATCCTCTTTACTCCCAAGTGGCCTAGGCACCAGACTAGTGCTACCACGCACTTTAACCAAGGAACGGTCTTGGTGTGGAGTCTATTTTGATGTTGGTCCATGATCTCGATCTACTGCTCCACGAACGACAATCCAGCTTGGGGATAAGTCGCTCGAACGAGTGACATGAGCAGTATCGTGGACATAACATCTCAAATATGAGACAAGGACGACGTATGGGCATGAGCCAGCTGTGGGGCAAGGCTACACGACAAGCCGCCTCCAAATGGATGATGCTCTCCAACTGCCCCACAGTCGAACACGCAGACACTTAGCATGTCCTCAAGGTCTAAATCGTTCTCATTGCCTGGCCGTCTGTTGGTGATGAACACTATACTTAACTGGATGCTTCTGCCAAAGCCTACTGAAGGCTACGCCAACACCCCAAAGTGAACCTCGTGTCTCAGCCTGAATGATTATCGACCGGAGTGCCATAAAGACTAATAATCACGGAGGCGAATATCCGCGTCAAATCGTCCAGAGACTCAGTCAGTCGGATAGGGAGGGAGTGCGAACTTAATCAATTGATCAATGATCACCTAGTCGGCATCGCGACCCTAACACGACTTTAGCAAGCCCGCAATGAAATCCATGATAACACACTTCCACTTCCACTGAGGAATCCGATGGACTGACGCTTCCCAATGCGATGATGATTCTCAAACTTTGCTTGAGGCATGCCACATGGAGAAACAAAATCACCCATGTCGCCTTTACATCACGCCATTAGCAACCTCGATGAAGACTACCTTAAATTAGTCCAAGGAGATCCAATAAAACTTATGAGATCCCTAAAGGCATTCGACACATTCGTTAACCTTGACGACAGTACTTAAGACTCGTAATGCCCAAAACGGTCACGAAATGCCATCTATAGGACGTCCAACTCCCGGATCTCCAATTGGTGGTACCCTGCGAGGATCGATCTAAGAGAAGACACTCGCTCCCAGAGCTGGTCAAACAGATCATCAATTCGCGATAAGGGGTACTTTATCTTCAACCCCCCCCCCCAAGGGGAGATTAGAACAACTCTTCGAACTATTAAGTCCAATTTCTTCTCCTCGGCATCTTGATGATCCTCAGCCTGGCGCTCATGATGACCCTGACACGCTGGGTAAGCTACACAACCGCACTTAATCCGTAAGACGCGCAATAGGAGGTCGTTGAACCCCGACAATGCCTATGCGACGTCATCTACCAGATACGGCAGTTAAGTCCCATCATGAACGCTTGCATCACGTCTGTTCATTTACGACCAATGTGGGGGTAAAATGTGACAGTATCAACAACTGTGCTCCACATGCCGACTGACAGATCGCCCAACTACAACAATTGGAACTCCATCATCCTGCACTCAATGGGCAGATTCATCGCGGGGAGTCCACGCTCTCGACATCATCCGGTAGCCCTCTCCCGGTGTGGCCTCTTCCTGGTAACCTCCCATACCCACTATCTCTGCCATATGGGCACACCAACAAGCGTCCTGGATAGTACCTGGGAGCACCTCACGGAGCTCTGGCCTCTACCGGGTAGCTTCAACGCACGATGATATGTCGAAGCGACCCCAGATGTGGCTATGGAACCCAGTCCATAAGAAATCGCCCACCAAACTGCTAAAGGACGCACCCAATCTCGATCGTACGCATCACCACTCGCTACAACACTTTCCAAGTGAGAGGGAAAGGCAATCATCAAACAAATGTTTTAAATATATTCCCTAACTGGGGAAAAGAACCCCTTGGGAGGGCACCATGAGGTCCCGATATAGGATATCCCGACAACCAAACAAGGAACACGGAGCACCCTAGCTCGGGTCTCAACGATGACCCCGCAAGGCCCCTTAACCCCGAGAGAGGAAAAGAATGAAAGAAGACATCACATTAAAGTGATGGCACACACCTTACACTCAAACACTAGAAGTCAGCGGCATACGCGGACTCCGTAGTTACAAGCAATACCGATGCAGGGGAATAAATTCCCTAATCGAAGCGTGATCCATACGCAAACGGTCAATATAAGTCTATCAATATGGAATGCTAAGTCTAGACTCCTATCTAGGCCTTGGTCCCACAACAGGGGACCCAACAACTGACCCTACTCCGCCGACCAAGTCGGCAATCTCACGGAGCACAAGAGCAATCACGACCACGTCAACGGAAGTGAGGAGGCATGTCAGCAACCTAAGGCGGAGAACTAAGATCAGAGTAATTGGATAGAAATCCTAACTCATCTACACGACTAGACTTAGGCTTTGACAGGACCAGGCTCTGATACCATCTTTGTTACGCCCCGAGAACATACCAATCACACAAAAACTGACAAGGATCGAATAAGGTAACAAGGCTACATGGAAGCGATAGCCAATAAAAAAAAATGCGGAAGTATAAAGTATAAATAAGTCTGTAAATCAAAAACATTATTACAGACCTGAATACACAAACACTGTCCTGTGAGAGTCCAAGTCTAGTCCAATACAGCCATATGTGCAACACGCACGATTACTAATACATATACAAGAAAATAGGATTGCTGACAGCCTCGCACTCGCCAACTGAAAGATGGGACACTCCACGCACGAACCACGCCAGATAGATGCTCTAGCTCCACGCCAACCCAATCCCTGGTGAAAAAAATAACACACGAGGGGTGAGCTACAAGCTCAGTGAGTGGCAAGGATCCAAGCTCTATAATAATCATATGATATTAGTTCATCATCTTTGTTTTTCTTTCTAAGAAAAAGAATATGGGATGAAACTCAACATATATAAATGTCACGTGAAGGCGCGATCTCACCTCACCCTAACCCTCGACCCGTAGGGGGGAATCTCTTAGAACTCTTGGAGAGGAACCAAACGGTTAACCATAATGAATATCATTATTAGATAACATAGTACCTTAAGTCTAATCGCAATGCCTCACACCATTCAGCAGATGTATTATACTTTGGGCATTCCCAATATAAATGTCACGCGACAACGTGACCCAAACTTACCCTAACCCTCACCTCTAGGGGGTGAAATGGGACTATTGAAATCAGAAGCCAACTCGCTAACTCCTTTAACCTTCCGGTAGCCCTCTCCCGGGTAGCCCTCTTCCTAGCAACCATCCATGGTAGGTCCGATGCCAAAACAGTGTTAAAATACACCTTGGGCATCCTACGATGTGGAGGCATAGTCCAGGATAGCTTCAACACCGGGTAGCTTCAACGCGGATACGAGGTAGGGGAGAAGCATTCAACGCTCGGAAACTTCGACGCACGACGATGCGGGAGGAAGCACTCCAACCTCGTCCCCATCTTCACCCCTAGGGTGACATGGGACTATTAGAAAGGAAATCAACCCGCTAACTCCCTTAACCTTCCGGTAGCCCTCTCCCGGGTAGCCCTCTTCCTGACGGCCTTCCAAGATAGGTACGAAGCCACAAGGGTATCGAAATACACATTGGGCCTCCTATGATGTAGGAGCAGAATCCAGGATAGCTCCAACGCCGGGTAGCTTCAACGCGGATACGAGGTAAGGGAGAAGCATTCCATGCTCACAATACGATCCTCAAGGATCAACTATAATCATCTAGCAAATAACAATGCTAATGAATTCTCTTGAATTGCTATACAGATGCATCACTCGGACGTGAGGAAAAACAGTTAAGTTCTCGCACTTAACAATACGATGGCAAGACCCTAAAGATGGGTCATCCACACGCCTATTACAGATAGACCAAACATACTATCATAGATATCGGTTAACGAATACAATAAATGAATTCTTCTGAATTCTTATATGAGAGCATCGCATGGATGCAGGGTAGATAACCTGCTACATTTGCATAGTAAAATAAAATATGATCCTAACCATGGATCGCACATATGTCTATCACAGTTATGCCTGACTAATTAAACACACACACAATTATTACAAGAGAAACTCTATCATAAAAGAGGTATATGGACCACATGTCCAAATAACCTGTGATTAAACCATATATATACACATATATGCACACTTTATACAATCCAACAAGAAGAATTCTGTCATAAAAGAGATATATGGACCACATGTCCAAATAACCTGTGATTAAACCATGTGCATTCACATATACACATATACGAGTTCAATTAATTGAATATACAAGCAAAAATACAGTTCACTCTAGGCTTCCAAACCTCTCACATAGAACTAATGAATAGAATGGAAGTCAAACAACACAAGTCATAGACTAGCCTGCATTCCACAAGACAGTAATAAATGAAGCATACGAATCAATTAGTGATCAATAGTGCTAAGTATGACTACGCATCGAGATAATATCACATATAAACTAAATATACAGGTTAACTAGCACAATATCGATTTAGTATAGCAATACTCTTTTAGAAATAAAGATTGAATATAGTTATAAGGCCCCAGGGATACGCGATGCATGACTACATGCATCGAGCGCTTCCCAAAAGGGGTGGATCGAACCACTCACTAGTACTTGGATCGCCTCGCGTCCGGTCTACGAGATCTGCAAGAACAACCAATGATGCTCCATTAAATATAAATCATCTCGACACATATACAAGCCTTTTTCATGAAGACATCAACTCCTGGTATTGCCCACACCATGCATAATAACTCTTTGACACATATTTATACAAGATTAGACCATCTACTACAACCAGCCCCAAACATTAGTCTCCACAGCACAAAATACACATCCAAAAATACTGAAATAAATCACACACATTCTATGATATGTTAGGATCATATTCCATGAAGACATAATAACTTGATAAGATCCCTAAATGCCCGAAATAAATTATTTTCCGAAACTGGTTAATTTCTGCGCGAATCCGGACAGACCATGAACATTAGGCTATATCTTTCAATACAGGTAACCAAATGACACCAAATTTGATATATAGCATCTAGACACATAGATGATCATATGAAATGAAGACACAAGCCTCAAAATATGCCTCCAAATACCTCAAACACAAGGATCTTAAAGAGACAGAAAATCTGCCTTACAACATAAAACCACCCCATTCATGCATTAATGCAACCATCTCATGTGCAGTAGCAATTACACATTACACTCTTCCAACAGCACCAAAATTCAATAATACACACTCATACAAGCATAAACACAAACACATACAAGGCACAAAGGGGAAGTGAATATACCTTGGGAAGAAGAGGAGATGGTGCACATAAGGAGTTCCACCACCATCACCACAAACAACCACCATCACACATGCCACATAGCACAGCCACAACCACCACCAAATCAGCCATCTCACATACACCCTTCATAGATGCATAAAACCAAACACATGGGGGGAAAAAGAGAGACCAAATAGAGGGAGAGAGAGCTCTATGAGAGGGTGAGAGAGGGCTGAAGTCGTAACATATAGAGGGGATTTAATAGGCAAGGTCGGACTGAATGTCCGAGCTGTCCTCGGACTAAAACCTCTGTACAGCCTTCACTTAAAAGGCCATAACTTCCTCAATACAGCTCGGAATTGCATGATTCCAGTGGCATTGGAAAGCTAAGAAGATTATCTACAGCTTTCATGTTTACACCCAGATCAAATAACCTCTTCAGCTATTTCGAAATCTAGGCTAAACATCATACAGGGCTGCTGCCTGGATTTCTCATCTTCGGGGTATACTTGGAAAAATACTCATAACTTTTGATACATGAATCCAGTTGATCTAATTCCACTTTTGTATGAAATCTAACTTAACACTGAACATCTCATGATAAAACTAGATTTTTACTACTTCATCTTGGTCATTAACAAAATTAAATCCAAATATCAATCGAAACTGCATAATTTCTAAAAGACCTTAAAATGCTACAAAAACTTCCATTTAAGCCCAAGTGAACACCAGAACCACAAATATGCAATTTGATTTTGAAACTGAATGCCCGAACTATTAAAATAAATAAAACGCGATATTTGACCTTTAAAAGTGACACAGTCTTAACAAAAAGTTATTTGTTTACAAGAAGTACATGAGTCTATGCCAGAATAAGTGAGAATAAAATGATATTTGTTTTCCAAGTCCCTTGGAATTGTATTATTTTATCCAATTCATGCTATTGTCAAATAAATTATCATTATCTTTTATAGATAAATGGTCATATCATTTTTTAACATTTTATAAATCCTTATTCATATCTTATTCATATTTTGTCCATAATTTATCCGTGGTCAGCCAAACATCAAAAAAAAATTTATTACATTTTTCAACTAGAATAAGTAAAAAGATAATCAAACAAACAATCACTTATTTTAATGGTATACTAATATATTCTATCCAAAAGATACCTCAGTTTTTTTTTTAATTTATGTAAATTTTTTTATAGAGTTCATGTGTTTCATTCCTGGTTTGTACACTCACATTTGGATAGGTGCAGTCGCACATGTCCTTTTGAACCCCATCATATTTGATTTGACATATGTGAACCATATGTGATCAATATACGATAGGGGGCGGTTATTCCAACCCCATTATATATTCACTCCACCCTGTTTTTTTTCCCACCCAAACAATTTTTGACATATTGCAACCCCACTCTCTGATATATATACATAATCTTATAAATTGCAACCCACCCCAACCATTTTAGAAAATCCTTCCTCTCTCTCTTTATTCTCCCTCTCGATCTCCTTCTCCATCCCTACGAGAGGTGCGGTTACATGTTTGTTGTTCTTGGAGAAGAAAAAAAGTTTTGACTTGATCTAGTAAGTAATTGATAGAGATAAGTTTATTCGATTTGGTTTTTAGGGTTGGATTTGTTATTTTTTTGTAACATTTGAATCTGTAATGATTTTGGGACTCTAATTTTGAAATGGTTTGGATTGGGGAAAGAATCAATTGCCCTCTAATCTCTGCAATGATTGAATGATTGTAGGGCTCAACAGCCACTTTTTTTTTGACTTGCATGTTTTGTACTTATGGGTTGCCGAATTGGTAGTCTGTTGAATGTGTTTGAATTTGTTGTTAAATGTTTTGATTGTGTTTCAATATGTTGTGTATGTGCAGTGTAGATTTCATGATGAAGTTCCAAGTGTGGGCACTGTATTAGAACCTCACAATTCAATTTTTATACCTGCAGGGTTCGACACTGATATTGTCGACCTGTGTCTTCTGTGTCGACAGTTGGGGTGTCGAACTTAGCAGCCACTATACAGGGTACTTTATACGACACCTTCAATGTCGACCGTTGTAGTGAACACCGACACTAGTGATGTCGACAAACATAAACAACTGAACTACCTCCAATCGACAATCTATGTGTCGATGTATATTGTAACCTCCGACACTGAGATTGCCGACCGAAGTTGATCAAATATGTTTCATTACAAGTATATGTTCGACAACACCAATGCCGATGAATAAGAGATATTTCGACAAAACGTTGGTCGATGTGAGGGACAGTAGGTTTTGAGAGGGGGTGGGGCTTTGATTACCAATAGATTTTGGGGGTGGGGAAGGGTAATGGTGGGTTAGGTTTTTTTGGGGTGGGATGGGATGGGGTGGTGTTGGTTTCATTTCTAAACATAAAAACAAATTTTTAAAGGGGTGGGGTGAATACCTGATGGGGTGGTAATAACCGCCCCCATACAATAGCTGCGGCCACTTTTTTTACTCTCAAGTTGCGGGTACTTTGAAATTTAGGCCTGTCAACGGGTCGGGTCCGGATCGGGTCGGGATGGACCCAGACCTGGACCCGTCAGATCTCGGGTCGGATCGGGTCCGGACCCGACCCAAGGAAAGCTAATAAAAACAAAAAAAACTAAACTCATGAATTTGTTTGTCTTATTATTCTATTAGAAAAATTTGTAATAAATCATTCATTATTATTGAACTTTCTAAACTGATGTCCTAATACTTTGTTTGAATATATTTTTGTACACTTCAAAAGAAGTGAATGAATTACTAAACAACATTCAAAATAAACATAAGTCTAAACAATATAACAATGAATTAAAAGGGAAAGCTCATAGTTATTTGTGTCACAAAGTAAACAATAAACACTTATACTTGTAACTTGATAAATAAGAAATAAAATTATGGGTCAACTAATACTAATATTCTTGTAATATATGAGTGTATATTAATAAAACAGTCGGGTCTTGGGTCCAATGGGTCGGGGCGGGGTGGACCCGGATCTAAGCATGTCAACGGACCGGATACGGAGCGGAAATGGTCATATCCGTATCCGTATCCAAAATTTTTTTTATATCCGTATCCATATCCGTATCCGACGGATATTTAAAAAATGTATCCGTATCCGATCCGAAATTTCGGATACGGATTCGGATAATTATCCGAAATATCTGAAATAAATAAATAAATAATTAAATATAACAAATTTTCATTTAAAGTTTAAAAATTGACTTAAAATTAAAAATTCACAAACACAAGTCCTAACTTTACAACTATTAGAAAGAATAAATAAATAATTAAACATAACAAATTTTCATTTAAAGTTAAAAAATTGACTTAAAATTAAAAATTCACAAACACAAGTCCTAACTTTACAACTATTAGAAAGAATGTGAGCCACTTGATCAAAATCCAATGGTAGATATTAAATACTAATAATAACATTTTTTTAATGCCATCGTATACGAATATTTTTTGGATCGGATAGGGGTATATCCGTATCCGATCCGAAAATTTTCGGATACGGATTATTTTTCGGATACAGATTTTTCGGATATCGGATATTTTCTGCATTTTCGGATACGGATTCGGATTGGATGCGGATATTTTTGCGGATAATTGACAGACTTACCCGGATCCAACCCGTTTGTATGTTCGGGTCCACCGGTCGGGTCCAAATCGGGTCAGATATATTACACGTGTAATCGGGTTCGGGTTGGATCGGATCCGAGTCTGGACCCGACCCGTTGACAGACTTACTTTGAATGTTGTTTGAACAGGTTCAAATTGTAGTCCAAGTCCCCCAAAAATGAATCGCTCTTTTGATTATTTTTTTTATGTTTTTGAATAAACACTCTTTTGAACTTTTAAATTTTATTCTAACAAATGACAATTAAAACAATAAAATAAAAACTGTTTGAACGGTCAATGTGACCTTCTGAACCCAATCTCACGTGTGAATTGCAACTTACATTGCATTGGTTTCATTAGGATATATATACACCTTACTTTTATATATAAAAAATATGATTAATTATATAAGTTTTGTAAAAAAATCAAATCACAAATCCTGACCCACCTTGGTATATAGTCAAGATAACTAACCAATACAAGCAGTTGCAAAACCAATAGATCAATGTTTCTCTCTCTATCTTTCTTTTAACTTGCAATATGATCAGTGTTGCCTAGGCACGTGAGATATATCATTATAAGATTATGTTTTTTTCTTCAATGCTCTTTGTAGCAAGGTGGTAGATGTGTCTAAGATTAGGTGAAATTAAAAAAGATATTGTGATCACGCTATGCCTACTTAAAAAATATTTTTAGTCGTCATTTTTTGATATCATGATTCATCTTACGGTTCATCTCATCAGAAAAGTCCGATTTTGTGGACCTGTTGACTTTCGATGGATGTATCCATTCGAGAGGTTTATGAAGGTGCTAAAGAGATATGCATGCAATTGTAATTGTCTAGAAGACTGTATAGCCGAATACTATAATTCAGAGAAGCTCTTGAATTCTGCAAGAAATACATGAAAAATGTTAATGCAATTGGGATTCCACAAGTAAAAATGAACATGAATGAAGACATGGAGATTGGCAAGCATTTGCCCGGGAGTTGGATAGTTACTAATGACCTTATAGAATGGTTTGCAAGCACACCATTATGTTGCCCAAAACATTGATGAGGTTCAACCATTTATTAAGGAATTTTTATGACTTATTTTTTAAACCCAAATATTGTATAATGATCGATGTTGGGTAGTAGGGCTGGTAAACGAGCCGAGCAGCTCGGGCTTGGCTCGGTTAAAGCTCGTTCGGGCTCGTTCGATTAGATAAACGAGCCGAGCTTGAACAATTTTTAAAGCTCGGTTTGTAAACGAGCCGAGCCCGAGCCGAGCCGAGCCGAGCTCGAGCCTGGACAAGCTCGTTTACTTAATAGAAAAAAAGGGAAACAAGCCGAGCCCGAATTTATGTTATTTTCACATGTATAAGTTGTTGTGATTTGTAAAATGTGACTTTTCAAATGTTAAACAAGGTTTTTTTAGCTAAACGAGCCCGAGCCGAGCCTTGATTCGAGCTTCGGCTTGACTTATTTAACAAACGAGCCGAGCCGAGCTTTAACCTAGCTTTTCACGAGCCTAACGAGTCGAGCTTGAACACGAAATGAAGCTCGTTCTCGAGCCGAGCCGAGCCCGAGCCGAGCCTGCTGCTAAACGAGCCGAGCCTGAGCAGGTCAAAGCTCGGCTCGTTCGGCTCGTTTACCACCCCTATTGGGTAGTTCACTATATTATCTTTATTCATAATTAAATAACAAACATATGTCTGGTTGAGGCTACAATATCATCGACAATCTAAAATACAAAAATGGCTACAAGATGATCATAGTCGCACCTTTGTTTATTGGCCACGTGAAAATGTACATTATTATATAATTTGGTATGATGTATAATTTAAATATAATAAATTAATTAATATGCCTGATATATGTGCACAGGTCGCAGATGAATTAAAAGATTCAAATAAGACTATCTCAAATACCTTGAATTGGATTCAAATGAACCTCGATTCCAAGTATTAACATTCTATGGATACATTAATGGATGTATGTCATTTTTACACAATTGATCGTGATAAATCAAGAGTGAATCAAAATAGTAGAGTCAGTTTAGTAGCCACATCATTTCATATCTCTAGCACAAAAGATAAGGATCTAATACTTGCAGACATATATTATAATGTTATTACAGAGATATGCATGACAACTCAATTATAATTCATTCAAAATTCTATTATTCAAGTGTGATTGAGTTGACAACAATAATGGAGTCAAAATAGATGAGCTCAGTTTTGTATTGATTGATCTTGGTAGATTGGGTCACAAGTTTGATTCTTTTATTTTAGCTTCCCAAGCCAACCAAGTATATTACGTGCAAGATCAGCTTGATCCAAGATGGTCAATAGTTTTATCGACTCATCAAAAAGACACTGGAGACATGGATGACGATCATGATGTTTATGATGGTGTAATGGGTGATTGTGCCTTCACTAAAGGATTGCTTGATGCAGACACAATTGACCCATTGATGATTCATTGTCTTCTTATATCCAATTAAACAGACACGCCTAAGTGTTATATTTTTTACCAGTTAATTATAAACTTATGTGCAACAATATTGATGTTTGTCATTGTGTGATTATGATGTCTCATTTTAAATGCTTTTATGTTAGACCAATATAAATATATTATTGTGGTATTATCTTCTTTATGGTATTGTAACATTTGTATGTCATTTGGTTTTAGGCACTAAATCTCATGGGCACCTCTAAGAAAAAAGCTGAGAGGTCAGACAACCCTCGCAAAAGTTGTAAAGAGGAGTGAGGATGAGAAAAAGTTGTAGTATACAATGATAAGGGTGGAACTTATGGAGATGTATACAAAGAAATGACTAGCTTTTTGGGTGTATTGGTTCGGAACATGGTCCCCATTACATATAAAAGATGAATATATGTGCCAAAGGATACCAAAGAGAATATATGGACATGCTTATTGGTATGCATACAAACAATACATCTAACTTTATATTTTTGCTTTCATATTATATAAGCATATACAAACATTCATCCGTCCCATGAGAGAATGATACATAATAACTTTCATACTTTCAAATTATAAGTATTAGGTGAATCTAATTTGATTTATTGTTTTTGTTTTAGACAAAATATGAAGTTAGAAATAACATAGAGCCTAAGGTGGACTTGTCCAAAAAGATTTGAACAAAATATTCATTCGTCCCATTATCAATTTTCATATTATTGTTGTCCCTTGATCCCATGGGACAAATGAATTTTTTGTTCAAATCTTTGTTGAAAGTCCTCCACTCCTTGTTTGAACACGTCAGACTTCGTGTTATTTCTAATTTCATATTTTGTCTACAATGAAAACAATAAGTCAAATTAGATTAACCTAATACTCATAATTTGAAAGTATGAATGTTAGTATGTATCCATCTCTGATGGGACGGATGAATGTTTGTATATACTTGTATAACACAAAAGCAAGAATATAAAATGAGATGAATTGTTCGTATGCATACCAGTAAACATGTCCATATATATACTCTTTAGTATCCTCTAGCACACATCCAACTTTTATATGTAATGTGAACCATGTTCCGAACCAAAACACCCAAAAAGCTAGTCATTTATTTGTATACATCTCAATGAGGTGCACCCTTATCATTGTATACTACAACTTTTTCTCATTCTCACTCTTCTTTATAACTTTTGTGAGGGTTGTCGGACCTATCACCTTTTTCTTAGAAGTGCCTTTGAAATTTAGTGCCTAAAACCAAATAATATACATATGTTACAATAGAATAAAGAAGATAATACCACAATAATATTTTTATATTTGTCTAACAAAAAATGATTTTTAAAATATGAGACATCATAATAACACAATGACAAACATCAATATCATTGCACATAAGTTTATAATTAATTGGTAAAAAATATAACACTTAGGCAAGTCTGATTAATTGGATTCATTATCGATCCATGTTCCCTCACAATCAACTCACATATAAGACGACGATAAATCATCAGATAGTGGGTCGATCGTGTCAACATTGGGCAATCTTTTAATGAAGGCACGATCACCCATTACACTATCGCAAACATCATGATCGTCATCTATGTCTTCATTGTCTTTTTGAGGAGTCAATAAAACTATTGTCCATCTTAGATCAAGCTAGTATTGCACGTAAAATACTTGGTTGGCTATAAAAAAAGGATCAGTCTTGTGACCCAACCTACCAAGATCAACCAATACAAAACGGAGTTCATCTATTCTGACACCATTATTGTTATCAACCCAATCACATTTGAATAATGGAATCTTGAATGGATTATAATTGAGTTTTTTCCATGCATATCTCTGTAATAACATCATAATATATGTCCACAAGTATTGGATAATTATCTGTTGCACTAGATATATGAAATGATGTGACTACTAAACTGACTCCACTATTTTGATTCACTCTTGATTTATCCGATCAATTGTGTGAAAAGACCTACATTAATAGAATTTTAATACTTGGAATCGAGTTCCATTTGAAATCAACTTCAAGATATTCGAGAGTCTTATTTGAATTCTTTAATTCATATGCGACTTGTGCACATATATCAAGCATATTAATTAACTTATTATATTTAAATTGTACCTCATATCAAATTATATAATAATGTACATTTTCACGTAGTCAATAAACAAATATGCGACTATGTTCATCTTGTAGTCATTTTTGTCTTTTAGATTATTGAGGGTATTGTAGTTTCAACCAGTTCATATGTTCATTATTCAATTATGAATAAATACAATATAGTGAGTTACCCAACATCGATCATTATGCAATGCTTGAGTTTTAAAAGAATTCATACAAACTCCTTACTCAATAAATGGTTGAACTTCATCTATGTTTTGGGCAACATAATGGTGTGCCTATTGTATATGGTCGATAGTAACTATTCAATTCCAAGGCAAAGACTTGCCAATCTCCATGTCTTCAGACATGTTTTTTTTTTTTTTACTTGTGGAATCCCAATTGCATCAACATCTTTCATGTATTCTGTGCAGAATTTAAGAGCTTCTGGAATATAGCATTCGGCTATACAACCTTCTGGATGATTACGATTGTGTACATATCCCTTTAGCACCTTCATAAACCTCTTGAATGGGTACATCCATAGAAAGTGAATAGGTCCACAAAGGCGGACTTCTCTGACGAGATGAACCATAAGATGAATCATGATATCAAAAAAATGATGGTGGAAAATATTTTTCAAGTAGGCATATCATGATCACAATATCTTTTTGAATTTCATCTAATCTCGACACATCCACCACCTTACTACAAAGAGTACTGAAGAAGAAGCATAATCTTGTATTGATATATCTCACGTGCCTAGGCAACACTAATCATATTGTAAGAGGCGTACAGTAATTGTTGCATGAGAACATGACAATCATGAGACTTAAGATCATATAGCTTCAAATCTTGCATTGAGACTACGCTTATGATATTTGAAGAGTACCCTTCTAGAACTTTGATATTCATTAATGTTTTGCAAAATCTTTTTTTCTCTTCCCTAGATAATATATAACAAGTTGGGGGAATATATATATATATATATTATTAGACACTTCATCCAAAGGATTTCAAACTCCCTTTGAGACTCATTTTGTACATTTATTCTACTTATAATTTGTCCTACAGGTACTCTTTCTCCATGCAGACCCACGTCCGATAACTTGAATCAAAACCATTAAAAAATAGATGGCCTTTTATAACAACGAGTACATAAAATTGTAGGTTCTCACATTGTCAACGCATAGTATTACTGTTACTCTCGTGGACCATTATAAAATTTAAAAATGATTTAACTCCATCAGAATATTCAAATGGTCTTTTATCCTTAATCATCCAAGATTTCTCCATTTTGATTTGACAATTGAATTATTCCAGAATCCAAACAAAACAAATGACTTTAACAGAATATTTAAATGAATTGAAACAAGTATTCAATGAAGTGATCACATATAGGTAAAATAGAGAAATGATGAGAAATAAAAGACCAGACAACAATATAATCATATGAGAGAAAAAAAATTATTCATAACCTATGATCATTTTTTTAATAGAATCAAACATAACCATAATTATTTTCTAATAAGAATCTAATTAAATAAAATAATATAAATTAACATTGATTTAATAAGAACACAGAAGTCACGCCGTCAACGTAACTCCACCAGCCCCAACCAGTCATCACAAGGCCTTGATTTTTAGACTTCCATTCTCCCTTAAATTTTAGGATATCATATTCCACTTTTAGTTACACTCAGTTTTGTTTTTTATTTTTCAAGAATTTTTATTTATTCGTCAATATATTTTATTATAATAATTCATTTATATAAATGCTCCCTCTCTCTTGATCGTCTCTTCCTTTTTAGACCTCTTTTTCATTGCCAATTTGAAACCTTAAAAACATACCCTAACCCTCACCATCTCCTAATCTCTTTTCAATCCAAAACCCTAACCCCTCACCATCTCCTAAATCTTTCCCCAAAAGAATAGAGTAATAAAACAAAAGGAGCCCCAAATAAAAGCAAAACAGAGAACTGGACATTCAATTAATTTGTCTTCAACCGCATTCTGTATATCTTGGGCAAAAGGACCCCCAGCAATGCAAAAGTGGGCTTCAATCTTTTGAAATATATAATGCTTGTGTTTTCTATGAACCTATTTATCATCTAATTCTTTGATTGCATAGCATACAATACCTTAAGAGCGACGGGTCATTGGGATCGACAGTGGGGCTGTGGAGATCCAGCAGTGGAGAGGTGGTCGAGATCCGATGCAACGATGGAGATCGGCGCCATCACATGTTGGTGGGGTAGCTAGGGTTTTTTTTTTGAGATTACGACGGGGTATGTGTGTTTTGGTGGGATAGTTAGGGTTTAATTAACTCAATAATCATTTATCTTAGTATGCCTTAAACTTTTTATCACTCTTTAAATTGCACCGTGACAGTACATTAATGCACCGTGATCAAATAATAATGTAAAAAAAATTAGGAATAAAAAACCGGGATCTTGTATATGTATATTTGTCGATTTGTTTTATTTCCATAAACCGTGATCAAATGTCATATTGTAAAATTTTTGAAAAATAATTTATTCGATCCCGGAATTATGTACATCATGCTCGTTTGATGGATTTTTATCATAGTTCATGTCAACCGTGATCCTAGTAATGTAAAAAAAAATATGAATAAGAAACCGAGATCTTTTACATGTATATTTCACGTCTGTTCGTTTTCTTTCCATAAACCATGATAAAATGCCATAATGTAAATGTTATAAAAAATTTAAAAATAATTTATTTGATCACAGAATTATGTACACCATGTTTGTGTGATGGCCTTTTATTATAGTTCATACAAAATAGTGATCAAATTTTCTTTTTTAGTGATAACAAGTGAACTAGGGGTCACTGTGCGCACTCTTTTAATTACCATTTGAATATCACCGTGATAATATGTTAGATTTAATCATGTTTTTTTTTCAAAACTGTGAGCCAAGGTTAATTTCAAAAAAATTATCACGGTTTTTTAATAATACTCAATCATGGTATACAATAAACTGTAATATTTAGTTATTATCACATTTTGTCAGGTACCATGATCTATGGTACTGTGGTTTATTATAGTTATTGTTGTAGTGAATTCTCCACCACAAATGGGAGGATAAATTTTTTTCTATTTCGGTTCTCTTCCACGTAACATTTAACAACCTTTTCTCAAATTTTTTTTAAAAAAACATTAAATTAGGGATTTTAGATTTATATTAAAATTAAATTTTGAATCACATAAATAAAATAGAAAAAGCACTTTAATCCTTTTTAAAATTTATAAAATATAGCATAAATGTCCCTCAAATTTTTTATTTTATTTTATTCACTTGACCCCATGGGTGCGGAAACAGTGACTCAATAATGATGGAATAGCAAAAGAAAAAGACATTTGTTTGGCATGAATAAAATTTGATAGTTATGTTTGAATAAATTATCATAAGCTTTAATAATAATTCCAACGGAATGACGAAAATAGCTTATTCATATCTTATATATAAAAAAATCATTAAATACATAAATAATGATGATTGATTAAGAAAAATATAACCAAAGGAAAAAAAATTCTGAAAAATATTTATCCAAGAATATCAATCTAATCTAGATAAATTTATGTCACACTTCAAATTGGGGCTTGGGTTCTAGGAGATACTATAGGTGCTATTTGGTTGCACGGATAATAAGTGATTATTCCATTTAAAGTTGAAAATCCTCTTTAATTGTGTTTGGTAGATGTTCAAATAAGCACTTTAGTAAAACCTCATTCAGACATTTTCACCCGAAAATTTTCATCTATCATTACCTTGCTGAAAAACTCGGCTTCCGCATCCAGAGTTTCATCCCGTCTATGAAAAGACGATAATACCCCCGTAAGGTTTTGGTATTTACATAGGGTATTTAAACACTCTTTCACTGAAGAGAGCCTTCTCTCTTCTCTTTCTTTCTGCGCCAAAAACAGCCCTTTGAACCCTATTTTCAGACGATAGAGGAACCTATTCCAACCTCTTCGAGCTGTGTTTGTTCTTCTTCGCCGAAAGGCAATCTTGCGAACAACTAAACCCGGTTTTCACAGATCTCCCTCGACATGTGAATGATGTTCATAGACTGATCCTACACCTCGATCTGCCGCCACACCACAAAGAGCAACGATAACTCCGATCTCCCTCTCACCGTCTCCAACAAACCGTCCGACAGTCCGATCTACTTTATATCCTCTTTGGATCTCCTCCCTAGCCAACGATCTAGGTAAAACCCAGCAAATCTCCTCCGTTCATGCTTATGTTCATCAGATCTGAACATCTTTAAACTGATTAGGGTTTCAAGAGATGAATCTATAGGGATCGTAGGCTGATATGTGTATTTTGTGTTTATTATGGATAGATCATATTCAAAGTAAGGTGATTGATTACTTTTTTAGTGGAAAACCTAATTTCTTGAAGTGGGGTTGTACGTAGATTATGATTTTATTGTCGTAGGCTGATATGTGTATTTTGTGTTTTTTATGGATAGATCAGATTCAAAGTAAGGTGATTGATTACTTTTTTAGTGGAAAACCTAATTTCTTGAAGTGGGGTTGTACGTAGATTATAGTTTTATTGATTGTTGATGCATGGATTTGTGGTACTATATCTATGTTGGATCATCCAGCACTATCATATTGATTTGTGGTAATCTGTGATACAAGTACTAATTATGTGGTTAACATAGACAGGTTGATCAAGTTGATATTGGCTTGAAACCTTCACCATTTTTTTTTTGGAATGTAGAACATGGATGGTAGGACTGGTAGGGCTTCATGGAGTCCGAAAATGAAGAATTCATTGACTCATGTGGGTGGATACAATGTGTAGGATGGGAGAGGTCGAGGATAACCAACCGCCTATCCAAAACAAGGCGGAGAAGGAAAATTCAGGTCCACGGCTAACAGGGTTAATGATATTCGGATGTTGTGCATGCTTCTGTATCATGTTGTTGGTTTTTAATATCTTTTTCTTGTTTTTAATCCTAGCTATCAGTGACTGTAGCACTTCCATTAACCCATGATTGTTTGTACATATTCAATGCCTATCAAAAAACATATTAACAGGTGTAGGGATAATGATGTAACATTATTATGATCTCTATGGGTCATGTCAGGATTGTAACATATTCAAGATACACGATGTTTCAGAGTGTTGAAATCCCCAAATCATGTTTTTTTTTCTCCCTATGTTGGGGACCAACTAATATATTAGGCTCTTTCTTGTCTATGTGGACTCTTCTTCTATAAGAAACCAGGTTAATGGGTGCATATTCATGGTAGTTTATGCAACATTCTTCTTCTTACAAGTGATGTAGTTCATTTTTTTGCTCTCCTTGTTATTCAACAATGGCATATGAAAATATTTGTGCTCCATATTATTTTTTGCAATCTCCACAGATAGATGAAAATCTATAATTATCAGAGTTCTCGACATATTTAACACAAATTATTTGTTTTTCACGTGTAGGCTAATCCACGAAAATATTTAATTGTTTTACATTGGACATTTGTGGTTGATGTATTTCATGGAAAAAAACAATAATATTTAATATCTCAAAATAATCATGTTTCAGGTTTTCAACCAAACATCAAAATAACATTCAGCATTTATAAAATGGACCGAAATACCCTCCTAATATGAACATATGTTAAGTGGTCAACCAAACACACTTATTTAAAAAATTGCATGATATTTTTCGGTGAACCAAACACTTTTTTTTTTCTGAACTCTTAAAGATTATTAGCATAACCTCTTTCTGCACTTATTAACCAGTATTTCAAATCCACATTCCGCTGCTGCCAAATGCCACCACTTTTTTTTATCATGGAAGAACTAAAGCAATGGAATTTTCCCATGTTGGATATTGTTTGCTACTATGAAGAACGTTTGCCAGTTTTATTTTTTATTTTTTAACTCTAAGTAAACAAAAAATATATATGTTTTCATCCCTGAGGTATATGATTTCACAACTCAAGATGGTGAATGTGATAGACATTGGAACTACACTCACTCTTATTTTTAATCGTACTCTTAACTCATTCTTTCATATGTGTGTGTGTGTATAAATGTGAGTACATCTTTTGTCATAGATTTTTCATATAAAGTTATATGCTGAAAGTTAAAAGTGATGGCAGACCAAGAAAAAAAAAGTGACGCCAAGAATTTGGTTGAATGTACCTTTATTCCTACATATTTGAAACTAATTTTCAAAAATAACTTTATGCTACTTTCTATTCCAAAAGGGTATGTATGGAGTGTGACAGTATATGGAGTTTGACATAGGTTTATTCGTCCTTGATAGCTATATTGTTGTAGATATCAGTCTATGCTGAATAAACAAATTTTTGTTTTGTTTCTTTTTCTGTTAATTACATTGGAAAACGTAAAAATGATAATTTTATTGTTTGGTTCACCTTGTATAAAACGATGATAAAGTGATGGATAAGGATAAATAAGAATTTATGATTTTTTAAATGACAATTATGCCCTTGAATAAGTGTGAGAAATATGTGACTGATTTGATGGAAGTGACAGTTTTTAGAATGTATATGTGAGACTGTTAGGTGAGATAAAAATTTAAAAATGACCCCTCACCCCCGTTTAGACAATGTCTATTTTGATTACCATTGAATACATGTCTACAATTTTGCTCAAAAAAAATTTAAAATGACATATAAAGATTTTTTTTCTTCCATTGGCATAGATATGCCTTGATAAACAATTCTAGCATTTCATTAGAATAATTATCAGACCTTATTATAACTTATCCAGATATAGCTATCAGGATTTATCCAAAAAAAACAAATAGCGAATAAAAGCTATTATTCAGATTTACCATTATTCTCTGTTAATTTTCCGCCGTGAACGGTGAAAAAACATTCTCAACCAGTTTTTTTTCATGAAAGTTATTTGTTTGTTAAACAAAAAAAAAAAGTAAATTTAAAAGCTAAGATTCAACATTAAAATAATGGGATTTTTAGTTTTAAGTCCCCGAAAACTATCGAATTTAGCGATCGATCCCTCACTTCTTCATATTTTGGTTTTAGTCCCTGCATTTAAATGATAATTTAGGAATAGGTCCCTCCCAGGGACTTATTCCTAAATTATTAAGTTTATTTTTTAGTCCCTAGGAGGGACCTATTCATAAATTATCATTTAAATGCAGGGACTAAAATCAAAATATGAAAAAATGAGGGATCGATCGCTAAATTCTATAGTTTCTGGGGACTTAAAACTAAAAATTCCAATAATGGGATAAATAATTCATCTAAAATCTAATTTCCAAAAACAAATGTTTAGTTTGTCATTTGTTTGAGAAAAAAATTTCTCATGTCCTTGGATGGAGCGGACACTACCTCTTAAAACCCCTCCCCCCCTCGGATTCAAGACTTCCGCATGATGTGTCATGTTGATTCATTTTTGTCTAATACTAACAGGTGGATTCTCAATACATCATTCAAATCTCTTGCCCAACAAATAAGCGTTTTTACACACAGTCTATATGATAGTCTTATATTCTTTGTTAAACACACGCACACACCCCATAAATAAGCAAAGACAATTTGAAGTATATATTTAAATTTTTATAAAAACATGCCTCATTATATTGATGAGGTACACAATTTGTAGAAAAAAAAAATACATTGTATTTGAATTGAAAAAGAGTGTTTAACGTTCCCTAAAAAGGAAAAAAAACAGTAAGATAATGATGATTTCCACATCCAATACTATGAATCATGTGGTTGCAATTCAATTCAGACAGACAGAAGGCCCCACCCCAAAAAAAAATTCCCCTGCCCTCCACGAAGCATCTCCACCACCACAGAATAAAAATAGGAAAAATTCAAATAAGCCCTATATAACCCCCTGATTTTTTCTAAAACCTATATAATCCTTGAATATATATATAAATTTAAATAGTCCTGAATTAAATTTTAAATAACAGATGAAGAATATTATGTGAATATTTCATTTGATTAATTTTAACTGAAAACACAATATCAAAACCTCTTACAATATTTAAAAAATATGAAAAACCAATCAAACATGTATTTTATATTTTCAATAAGAGTAATTAAACATAATATTTATCAAACATAATATTTCTCGGCTATTAAAGAAAATTTATCTTAGCATAGTTGTTTTGTTGTGAATGTGTGATGGGTTTTTCCCGTAAAAATAAATATAAAAACCCCAAAAAAACCCTGCGCCACACCCCTCCCAAAAACCTGCGCACCTCACGTCCCTCTCCGAGGCACGTTACCCCCTCAAATCACCCATTCATTTTCAGCTGGTCGTCCCTCCCTCTTTCACAACTGTGGTGGATCCTCAACAACCAAAGCCCAGGTCAGCTTTTCAAGTATAGCTTCATCACTCACACTTCATATTGAGAGGTCTACAATCAGATCTCATGCTGTCTTTCCATTGTTTCAGTTTTTTTTTTTTAATTGGGTGGACCATGTTGGATTCAGTTCTTATTTATTCTTAGCCCATACATCATTTGATCAGGGGATCTTTCAAGAGGGTCGGTTCTATGGCTGCTAATGGGGCTAATTTCAGTCACCAATGTGGAACTATGTGTTCTTTCATTGATTCGGCGCACCGTGTTAGAATTATTACTACTAGTCATAGATTTGAGTTTAAGAGATTGGGTATTGGACATCTTTTGAGTGCGAAGTCGAGACGTCCCGTTTGTGGGAAGTATGATTCTCTTGTGTGCCTGTCCACGGGAACTCAAAACAGTGAAGTGAAGGAGATTGAAGATTCCAGGTACGCGCACATTTACCTATTTGTCGTTGTATGGTTCGATTCGACCACAACATTAGTTGATGCATTGGGACGTATGTAGATGTAGAATTTGAGCAAGCATGTTTGCTTGTGTGATCATGAATTGTTGGAAGTTGAGGATAGGTATTGTAAGAGGAGTTAATGATTTTAATTTCTATATGTTTGGAAATGAGTTTTTTTTAAAAAGCTTTTCGCTTAAAGTAGCATTTGAAAACAACTTTCTAAGAAGCACATTTTTGGTAGATTCCTGAAAAGTGTTTTTTATAAGTAAAAAATGTTTTTTAGTTTCTTCAAAAGCCCGGACCACGGGGATGTTTGAAAATGAGTTTTTGTTACATCTATCACCAAAATAAAGTTTTTTTTTTATATAACATTGTGGTTTGCGTCAATGTTTAGAAATGTAGTGTGCGGTTTGCGTGTGGCTGGAGTACCGCATAGAGTATATGAAAAATGCAGAAGTATATGCGGTTTATATTTTTATTAATAAAAAGATATATGATGATTATTTTCAAACAATATAGATAACAAGATGAATTCGCAGATATGATTAATAAACTTTGTTTTTCGCTATCTTCGTGACACTCTTTCCTCAAAGATGACTTTCCAAATTCAAAAGTTTCTCTGGATCATTTGCTGACAAATTGGGAATGTAAGGCATGATCGAGTGGATGAAAGATTCTATACGAGACTCTTCTTATTTTCACCCTTTGATTTTGATCACCATTAACTTTAGTCTCATTTAAGATTTTTATTAGTTGCCTTGCAGATATATATTCCATTTCTCTCTCAAAGTAGATATGGAGGGGATACCTTGTATATCATTCTTGCTATTTATAATCATATTAGGAAACATTTTTTTGAATTGAATTGATTGTTATTTATTTTTGTGTGTTTCATGAATCTCCTACTCCATGTCTCAGATGTCAAACTGGGGAATTAGAAGCTGCTGAGGTTCTTGATTCTGGCTTACATGACCATTATCACAGGTCCAAGAACTGTCCAACTTACTCTAGTCAAGGCTTAGCTGAAGCTTGTAAATTTGCTTACAATGATGCAAAATTTGTAAATGAAAGGGCTCGTAAAGACATTGTCTTGCTTTCACGGTAATATAACTTTTATGTCTTAAATCTGCTAGTGATCATTTAATTTGCTGCTCTTTTTATTGTTCTTTTATTATCTTTGTTATAAATGGACTTGGTTTAAGCTTGCTAGATTCAGAACTTCCGCTGTATTCAGTTGAGTCTAATTCATATGTTTTGTTTATGTTTTCTTATCTTCAGAGAGCATGTGCATTTGTCTATCACAGTTGTTATGTTAGTTAGTGCCTCTGACATGAAGTCCACTCATTGACTCTCCTTTTGTTGCCTATGATTTAGTGGCATAACAAGGCTAAACGATCGTGCACGCAAGATGTTGCAGTTCTTGGTTTAGAGTTTCTTAAACTTGATGGTAAACATGTTAATGTTTCTTAGATGGATACTTTTCTTTAACATAATTTTGACCTTGAAGCCTCCTTAAGCCTGTAAATTCACCTTTGTTTTTATATGTTCTCAGCTCGTGCGAGGGAGGACACAGAGAAGATCGACCATGGAGTGAAGAAAAAGGCGGCTCGCTTGCACCACGTGGCCACGGTTTGTCTTACTTTTTTAGTGTTTGGTTTTATCTAGTTGACTATGATTTTGTTCTGTACATTCTATTAACTGTCATGTTACTCAAGTAGATTTTGAAAGACAAAGCTCAGTCGAAATTGAAAAGAGCAGCAGATCAGCATTGGAGTGATGGAGCCCTGGAGGTATTTTTTTTGTTCTAATAGTTTGATTGGAAGATTCAAATCTGCAAGGTTTCTTGAATATTAAAGACCTTCAAGTTCTGTATCACTTCTATGGGAATCTATATCAAGTTGTTGATTGATATGAAGATTTGCTTGTTTGTTGTATAACTTACAATAGAAAGATATTGCTTATTGTTTTAAAGATGCATTCTCCATATGTTTTCTCGTCAGTTTTTAATGTATTAGGTAAAAGATATGAAATCGTTAACTTCAAAATCAGTGTTAATTGATTCAAAATGTTGAACAGTATCAGTACGCATGATACAACAGCTCTATAAATAATACTTTAAAATGCTATAATTACCCTAAAAACCCTGTTTTTGGAATCACAACTCTAGCTATTGCAATCTTATATCACGCCCCTGTTTAAAACTTTTTAACAATTTAAAAAATTCTTTAAGCTATAAATCAACTTAGGTGAAGCCATGGTTCATCTCAAATTAAAAAAACCTTGTGTGAAATGGTGGCTTGATTGTCTTTGATTTTGTATGTTGTTAGAATATCAAGAGCAATATAGCATATCAGCCACATATTATGATGTGTTGTATGATTCATGTTGATACATAATAATACTCAGTGATAAATTTGAGTATCCATGATGATATCATTGGTGTATATATTTAACAGGTCATTATAAACAGTGAAGAACCATAATCAGTTCTATTATACATGTTGATTTTAACTATTGATCATGATCTGCAATATATGCCTCCAACATATGTACGTCTGTACCCAGTTTTCGTGCTGTGCATTCACTTATGTCAATGTGTTGGGCTTGAGCTGGGCCCTACATTACCTGATTTGTCCTGAGTAAAATCCATTGTGCCTTGCTTAGTTGCGGGAGTCATTGATTCCTAGACATGATGTTCCAAAGACCAAGTCCTGTTGGAACATTATGCCTGCCCAGGCTAAATCTAACTTGCTCATTGTTAATTGTTTCGGATCTTTGGGCCTCCAGTTGTTATTGCATCTTTTTATATTGTATAAGCAAAGATCTGATCCAGTAGGTTCCAAGTTCTAAGATGCAATAGGTATTTAATATGTTATTATTTCAGAGTAAAAGCTCTTACAACTAATCAGTGTCCACATATCACCATTATTATCATTTTAAGCTTCACGTGAAACTTGAACCTGCAATCCATTTCAAGGAACCAGTGGATGCACTATTCTCCAACCAAGGTCATTCGCACCAGTTATATCCCCAGCTTGCTAACTATATATCTGCTACTCTTCATTCCTGATAGTCTTTTGGTGCACTTTATATATGTTATTCTGTAATATATATTTCCAGATCTTCAAAAGTATATCACTACTACCGAGATTGCTTCCCCCCCTCCCTTCTCATTGTCTTTACATTATTTACTGCTTTGTTCTATTTCCTCTCATCTCCTTAAGAGCTGTACTTCAAAATCTTTAATGAAATCATGGTAGCAAGATCGACCTTTCTTAAAAAAAAATAAAAAACATCACCTATGTATCATTAACTGGATACATTCTGGTGGCTTCAACTTGATCACCATCATTACCTCCTCCAAGGTTTTGGGTAACCTATATGCTGTGTCTGAGCTGTCATATAGTAAAATCCTTTCATCCGGTTCTGCACTTTCGTTGCCATTGATCTTCGTGGCAATCTGCAAGTTTGTGTTTTCTGTGAGAGTTCATTTTGATTCAGGCTTTTCTCCGTTGACTTTGCAGTTATGCAGTTCTTGTAATTATGAGGATTAACCCTAATTTCATTTCATCTTTCTGGGGATTCTTTCATCGACTGCAGATAAAAAGTTCCCTTTAAAATCACTATAGTGAACTGGTGTTATCCCCACTTGGACAGAATTCCCATCAACAGTGATCTCTGTTCCACAATGCAACTTTAAATCCCTATCAGTCAGAGTTCACATTCATTTAAACATTTCTCTAAGCACTTTGATATGTCTCATGAATAATTTTTGTAACTTAAGGTGGGCCTTTATTTCATCATCCTGTGGGCTCTTTTATCCATTGCAGATTGAAAGTTTCCCTTAAAATTATGATTATCTAGATAGCATATCTTTTCTAATGAGAACTGGTGCTACTTGAAGAGTATTTGTTCATTCTGTTTCACTTATAGGTGTCATTAAACTAAACTAATGTCTTTATAACAAAAAAATGTTTTTTTTGGCATCCATAAGGCTGATTTGAGGCGAGCTGATCTTTTGGCTAAAAGGCGTGCCATGGAAGATGCATACATGGCTTTGAAGGTATATATCATGCTGAAAACTTGAGTTATCTATTTAGTTTGGTTATAAATTATTATAGCCTATGTTCAATTATTTATATAGTCTCTGCTATTGTTGTTGTTGCATCTTTTCTCTGTGTGTGTGATCACTTAGTTGTGAAATGCTCAATACTTATCTGGTCCTGGGATCTCACATATCTACCACACAATTCATCATTCAGCACTTTTTCATATAAGGTTTTACAGTGATCACCTGAGTAATGAGCGCATGTTTGGTTTAAAAGACAATTATTTGAAATCAGACCATTGTCAAACATCTGAATTTTATCTGCACAAAATAGCCATCAGAGCACAGTTAAAAATCGCGATCGATATATCGATATATCGGTCGATATATCGATAACAGAGACCAAATCGCGACTTATCGCTGATTTCGCGAGGAAATATCGAAATCCCGCTGACGTCATGCTGACGTCATCGATATATCGACGATATATCGTTGTGTTTTTTTTAGTCAGTCGGGTCGAGCAAACATATATTATAAATATAAACTATAAAATGAACAGTGTGGGGTTGTTGCTCAGATGGTACAGCTCTTCTTTAGAATCCAACAGATTAGGGCTTCGATACGCGGCATTTTCATTTGTTTTTTTTTTCATTAGAATATATTTTTTTTATAAAAAAAACACATAACTTATAACTTATAAGATAAATTCATAAATATTTATGAATCAATTTATTTAAGTATTTATTTTAATAAAAAAATAAAATAACTCAATTAGTATATATATTTACATCTTTTACACACATCATTAGATGGAACTCACAAATGGGATTTTGTAACTAATACAATGGATCATCTGTTTAAATAAAATTTTCTCACTTTTATATTTTTATGTTGTAGTTAATTAGTTATGCATTTTTATTTCAAATCAAACCATTGTAAAATTATTAATATCTTCATATCAAATTATTCTTATTCATTTTCATTGCTTTTCTCAAATTTCTACTTTTTTTTCTTCTGTTTTTTCAGTTATTTTCCATTCTTTTTCCATTAGAATATATATATATTTAAAAAAAAAACATAACTTATGGGATAAATTCATAAATATGAATGAGTCAATTTATTTGAATATTAATTTAATAAACAGTGCAATGGATAAGCAGATTTATAGTTTTATATTGTAATTAATTAGTCATGTATTTTTTTTCAAACCAAAACCATTGTAAAATTATTAATATTTTCATATCAAATTATTCTTTTTAATTTTCATTATTTTTTATCTTTTTTTTGCTGTTTTTTTAATTTTTTTTCATTTTTAAAAAATAAAAATAAAAAAAATCGGACCGATCGATATATCGATTTGAGGCCAAATCGATATATCGAATTAATCGATATTTCGAACATTGCATCAGAGTCAAAGATTGATTTTGATAAAAACTTGACTCTGCTTGTTGCTGGAGGTTATATAGTATTTTAGTAGTAGACTGGTCTAAAATCTCATGTGTGTTTACTAGAATAACATTCATTTACTGTCATATGATATATAAGGTTCAATTTTAAAAATAATAGACCTGATCTGTAATATATGTTCATATTATTTGAAATAATACATGTTTCACCCTAACTGGGAATTTTTAGAGAGTTTTAGTTTTATTATTTTGTTTATTGCGCATATATATGTCCATGCACATATCATATGAAGTGGTCGAGAGCACATTAGTCATTTTTCTCTCTATTAGCATATTTGTCCTTCTTCCCCACCTTTTTTCATTAGTTTCTTAAAACCTAAACCAGATTCCACATTAGAAGATCTACCGTGGGACTATTCCTTATACATAATCTAGCTTTAAGCAAAGGAAAACATTGATAGTTGTGGTTCCATCATTGTGCTATACTAATACCATACACTTCTTTTTTTTTTTATTTGCTAAATATAGAGAGCTTAATTGTGTTTTCATCCTTTGGTCTCCAGTAGTAAATGCTGAAAGAACACCTTGCAAATTGATGATAATGCCTGTATCTCCTTCAAAGTTTCTTCTTTTTTCTATCTCTAAATCACAAATATTTAATTATGACTACTGTTTGACAAGGATTGTTGTTGTGCTGTATACTTTTGGTTTTTTTTATTACTCCTACTCTCGTGACTGAGTTATGAAATGGCATTTTGTGCTTTTGTATTTTTTGCAAGCAAAGCTGAAACATTGGAGTTTTCTGTATATTTCTGACATCTTTTTACTCCATGAATAGGATATGAACAAGTCACATGCTCGAAATTGATAAAGCTATCATAAACTATCTTTTCCCTTGGTCGTGAAATAAAGGTTTAGTTTCTTTCTTATGATTTTGCAGTTTGTTAGAAACATCCATGATATGATGGTGACGAAAATGAACAAGCTGTAAGTCCCATAAAAACCAAGTTGAATTGCTTCTTAGAAAAATCCATACATTTCCTCTTCCTTTCATTTTTACAGATTTGCTGTATATTTTTCATTGATAGACCTATGAACCAAGGAACTCTGTCAGTTTCTGAAGTAATGGGCCTTGTAACGCTTGAAAAGAATGGGAAAACTATGGATTTCTTCCCAGGAGAAGTCTCCACAGATCGTATTTCTGCCATACAGGTTTTTGTTATGGTTGTTTGGAATGTAGAATTTCATTTTTATCATTGAAATCAGCTTGTCTAATGATACCGTCAGTTCAGGAGGCATACCAGAGCATGGCATCTGCATTATCTGAGGCTGATGGAATTGATTACACTGATCCTGATGAGGTATTTTTATGCTAGATTCTTACCTATGATAAAGTATATACATGCACGTGTTCTTATGTTTACTCTGATGAATTTTGCATGCGCTTAGCTTGAATTATTAGTGGCGGCTCTCATAGATCTAGATGCGATGGATGGTAAAAGTAGTGTCTCACTGCTGGCTGAATGTTCAAGCTCACCCGACGTCAGTACAAGGTAAGCTCGTTCCTCATATATTTCCCAATTCCCATCAATGTTCTGTTAATCATGTAGATCTAATTCAATTAAATAATTTGATAGAAATCATTTGCAATTGTTTACACTCATAATTCCGGTGCAGCTATTTCATAAAAAAATGTTTCTGACAAGTTAAATCAGAATATTTATAGTATTGGATAGTTTTCTCTTTTAGATGTATTACATTTCTTGAGGACACAACTTCAAAGATTCAATTCCCTTGTGTAATATATGAATGCAGTAAATGAATAACTTGCCATGGCTGCCTGAAATGTTTCTCGTCTCTGTGGGAACGACGGAATAATTTCTATGGTTGTGAATCTACATTGCTAACAAGAAGATTTTGAGCCGTTGTTAACAAGTCCCAACTAATAAAATTTGTACTCTTTTTTAACTTTTTAAATTGTTAGGCAAGCTCTTGCTAATGCCTTGGCAACAGCCCCCTCCATGTGGACTCTTGGAAATGCTGGCATGGGCGCGCTGCAGGTGATTTCTTCTTCTGCATGCGTGATTTTATGTCCTTGTAAAATTGTGCTAACAGATTTTGTTACAGAGACTGGCTGAGGATAGCAACCCTGCCATCGCAGCTGCAGCATCAAAAGCCATTGATGAACTAAAACGACAGTGGGAGATAGAAACTGGAGACAGTTTGAGGTTCATGATGAACCAAGAGTTTCAGACGGAGGAAACTGATCCTGATGCAGACATGCCATAAGTGATGAGAGCTTCCCGAATTGCGTAAGCAAATTTGCTGAAGATGTTGATGACAATATGACGGTATGATCTGAGAGAATTAGCATTTGATGGATGATTAGATGCAACATGAGTGGTGTGATCAAGTAGTTGAGTGACTGATTATAGTGTGCACTGTGTTTGATGGATCACAAGAGGCTGACCCAACACCAGTGCTGAGCATCATGTAAAGAAAAGGGATTTAATTGGTGATATACTTGTGACAGTATATAACAAGCGAGATGACATTAATATAAAAGTTTGGATGTATCCAAACAGTGATGCATTTTTACATTACATAATCAATACTCAGACATGACAAAAAACATATAACATGCTATTTTTGTGTATGTTTTACTTTCTGTTGAACACGGGTCTTTCATTTGAGCTTGAGTTACAGCTCATAAAGCCTGGTTCATCAATGAAATACATTCTTATTCTTCATCAATAAAAAAATAAACTGCAAATAGTTGATCATCAAACATTTTACTTCTCCCTTCAGCTGGATATTAAGGCGCAGTGTACAGTAGAATATATTTTTCTCAATTTTGTCGAGCTGTGGAAAATTACAACACATGCTAAGCATCAAATACATGGATTTTTTTCCAATCGTGTTCACATGATAATTACAAGGAGACTTGTAAATCATGCTAGAGTATCACTATATGCATTGTTTCATGTTTGGGATGTTATATATACGAAGATCATCCAAGGTCGGACAGTCCTGAATACTTAGGCTGTGCTCGTTTGCTAAATGCAGAAGACATATGAAGCATAGGTGTGGTGATATGTCCTTCGGTTCAGCTGCAGGGAAGTTTTTTGGGAAGTGTTCCACAAGATCTCTAAATGATACAGCACCTTCAGATACCTGCAAGATGACCTGTCATATTAGTTCAAATATTATTAACTTGTAAAAACAAATAAGTCACGGCTGCGACGGCATTTTTTTCCTTTACAAACGATATGAATAATGCCATTCATATACTCAAATCAATAATAATAGGCATTGGCATGGTACATATCACATATAAATGTTTTTTCCCCTTGGTCAAGGCGTTGTTATAATTCCATAATAATTTTAGGGTTTACTGGCACAAACTTTTCTATGGAATTTTAATAGAATCCAAATGCATTTATGTTTCCCCGAGTTTGCTTCTCAAAAGAAATATGCTTCAGCTTTCAGCACAATCCCTTGATGACATGACCGTTTCATAGACCATAAGAAGAGAAATATTTGCCATTATTTAAATAGAGATAGATGGCTTACCTCCCCGGACGGTTCTGCAGATTTTTGTAAGCAGTTCCAAAGTGTTCCCTTCAACGCATGGACATCAACTTGTTTTGAGGACTTGTCATATTGAACCTCGATTCGAGTTGTCTAAAACAAAGAGAGATTCTTCAGAAATCGATTGGTAGTATATGTTCCAAACCAAAGAAAAACATCTCCGTAATTATACAAGAACAATAACAACAATTAAACCTCATCCCAAAACTTTTAGGTGCCCTTTGGGTAGAGACAAGCTATTACAGAGTTCATGACTATGTTAGGAAAAAAATATTATACTAGTGGAATAAATAATTTTCTGTTTGATTGTGTTTTTAGTTATTCTCATTAGAAAATATAATAATCAAGTTTTTGTTGTTTGATTGACTATGAATGGGTTATGAATAAAACGTGAATATGATGTGGATAAAGAATTTATAAAATGTGAAAAAATAATTTGACATGTGACCCCAGAATTATGGTCACAATTGATTTGACAATGGGCACACTTATTCTATTGCTTGGGATTGCCTAATACAGTAATACGAGGGGGAGTTGGAATTGCTAAACCACCTAATTCCATCTTATATTAACATTCAAATACCAGCCTATACCAACTATCCAAACAGGTTTTTCGACTTTATTCCAGCGTATTCCAGCACTAACCTTCTACTCAAACAACCCATTAAGGTTGACTACATGAATCATTTTTGTCATTCAACTCTATTAAAGATACTGTCAACATGTTCTTTATTATTGTCGCCATCCAACTTTGTTTTGGACTACCCATTATCCTAGGAGCCTCTTCAATCATGATCATATCTCAATTACTATACCCAATATAATCTAACCAGCATAATCTTAAGAGTAGATGCATCAAAATAAATAATTTTACTACGTGAAAACTGACATTTCAAGTACATCGAGTTTGTATTGAGGTACAGTCTTGTGAAGTTGTCATTTTTCCATCATTTCATGGACTAAATATAGAGTAGAAATCACTAAAAAGCACCATATATCAAATTTTAATCATATTCAGGAACACTAAATTAATAATTTTAGGAGTTGCAATGCTACTTTGTCAAGACCATGACAAAGGGGGGATGATACGGACAATTTCCTTCAAACATGACAGCTCATCAAGACTATGAAGGTATACATGGAAAGCCGATTCGTTGATTTCTTGAGGATGCAAAGGATAAAAGAACAGTGGAAATTAATTCAAGAACCAGGAAATCAGCAGTATATGAGTGGAGCTCAAGCCTGAGAAGTGGGAACATAGCTTAACTCCATACAGAAAGAACAAAAAAATTGAAATATCTGACAGCATACAATGGGAAAGGGCTATCCCTTGTCACAGACTCAAGTTTCCAATTGGACTCTTGGACTATTACATGAATCTTCTTTTTTCTTTCAAATCAGGGCAGCACCTATTTCTGAAAAAAAATATATGGCCCTATGCATGTTGGCCCCCCACTTCCATGGTCAGCTACTATAAGATTCTTGGACAACCCATACCGCTCTTTATGTTTAATACGGGAATCTTAATATCCAACATGACTCACAGACTTACATGGACAACCCTTCAATATAAAGTCAGCCCATTGTATCAGCTCATCACACTAACTTTAATTTAATCCCCCCCCCCCCCAACACACACACACACACCCCCCCCCCCCCCCCTCAAAAAAAAAGTAAGAACAATATTTCTTTCATAATGATGTTCCTACATTAAATGATCATAGCATCCAATCCCTATGAGGGGCAATAATTTCAGATTACTTCAAAACAATAAAACTAACAACAATTCAGAAAATCTATAGAACAGTGAGGCAGTCCAAGTAGATAAATAAGAATTTAGCATGACAGAGTGATGCATAAAGTTGTCTTCAAGCCAGAAAGGGGAAAGCAGAAAAGAATAGTAAGTATTCAACAATATCATGTATGTATATTGTGTATTAAAAAAACAGTATCAATCAATATAATGGATTCTCAAGCAAGGCTTCATCTTATTATCATTTTATTAGTGTAAGATTATCTTGTAATATATTCAAGGGCACAAGCATTTCATGATGAAGTTGTCAAAAGGGTTATCAAATTATATATGGATTACTACCCTTTATATCATTTGGAATCTCCAAGAGGCAAGATCATTTATGTCTTAACCAGGTTTCTTCTTTTAGCTCCTGTTTGGATAGAGAATTAAGTTATTATGAGATTTATGATTATTCTAGTTAAATAAGGATAAAGTGATTTTTTGTTTGGTTGTGTTTTGAGTAACTCTCGTTGGAAAACGTAATAATAAAATTTTTGTTGTTTGGATAAAATGTGAATAAAGTATAAATAAATTTTTATAAAAGGTGAAAAAATAATGACATTGATTTATAGGAGATTGATGATAAATGATTTGACAGGAGACCGACATATTTTTTTTTATTGAATAACTTGGAATAACTTAATTTCATGGATTGGCTAAGCCATATACCACTTTATATCAATTGATTTTAACATACATATTCTCATTTATTCTAGCCTTCCAAACACTCATTTTGAGGCTATTCCAACTAATTCCCATTTATTCTGAGTCATATTCTCAAACCAAACAGGGGCTTAAAGTAAAATAACTAAATAAAATCAAAGATCTAGCACATCCCAACAATTTACTTACTTGTTCAACTTAATAGTTTAATCAAGTAAAACATTCACATTATGAGTAAAAAAAAGAACCTGGCGAGGTTGGATGACAAGAGAGTTGGAGTCATCTTCATCACTCTGAAGATTTCCACCATCATATTCATCATGACACATATCTTCATTGTTCCATTGTCCGAATGCATCATAGGCATGGTTATTGTCTCCTGGTTCATCTGATCAAAATATCAACATGATGAATCACACAATCCGAATTACTACCATATTCATAAAAGAAAACATATGCATGCATAACCAAAGACATTTACCCCCCGTTTGGATAGCGGAATTGAGTTATTCTGGATAGATAACTATGCCAGTATAGATAACAAATCTACAAGAATAAAAGATTTTCTGTTTGGTTGTATTTTTTTTACTCTCATTGGAAAACGTAAGAATAAATGTTGAGTTGTTTGTTTGATAAAGAATAAAATATAAGTAAAGTGTAAAAAAGTTGATTTGACATGTGGGCCCATTGATGTATAAGAGGTGTTGATAGGTGATTTGATGTGATGAAGTGTAAAAAATTGATTTGACATGTGGGCCCATGGGAATAGATAAGGTGAGTATAGCTTATCCTAGGGGTTGCTTGGAATTGTTATACTCTCTTATACTCGTTTAAACTGGCTTAGTAATACCAAGTTATACCCTTCAAACAAACAACTATTTTTCCTATCTATTCTTATACCACCCTTATACCACCCTTATACTCCCTTATTCCGTTACACAAACGGGGGGTTAATGTTTAGTACCAAAGATGTGCCTATCTAAATAATTACTTTTGTCAATAATACAATATAAGAATGGGATTATCGGTCCATTTATCTACATAATGTCAGAAGACTCAGAACTTCATGTGTAAAATTCTTGTTGACATGTTATTGTTACCGTATACCACAAACAAGAAAAGCCCATTATTCATAACCAAGGTAAGCAAATAGTTGTCATGACGAGAAGTTAACATATGCATGGTGGAAATTCCCTTGGCCAAAAAATCTTTTCAACATGTGTAAACAATTCAAACCCTTTATGCATATTCCTCAATGTAATAACAGAATTTTTAAGCATTTCCCGGTCAGGTCAAAATGGTCCTATGAATTTTACAATTGTAATAACCATCTGAGTACGACTCAGTTTTCCTATATGAATATGGGACATGTTTCCCTTGTGTAGGTGCATTAATCGTAAGAGGAGGCGAGTAATGTCCGACAAAATTGGATTGCAATCATACACTAGAACTCGTAGAACTTAAAAAATAAGATATCAAATATCAAAGACCTTCATTGACAAGAAACAGCAATATAGCTGGGGAGTCAGCTTACCAGAAAATTCTGACCTTTTCCTTGGAATGCGCTACAAACCAAAAATACACTTAATGAATAACGAGAGAAAAAGGGTGGATAAAGACAAGGAAATGATACAAATTCATGCAACATTAACCTTACTAACATTGAGTGGTAGATATGGCTTAACAAGTTGTTCTGGTTGATAATGACAGTCCTCTGGAAGTACAGTGTTGCAAGGAACTCTATTTGCTCGTAGGGATTTTGATTTTAATTTTGCCACAATTCGCGATGTTTCCTGGTCCAAGGACTTAGTGAAATCAATGTCCTCTTTGATTTTTCTTGGGGGCTTCTTTTTTTCTATCACAGATCCACTTGTGGAAACCATAGTTTCTTCCAACTCTGTAAACATGTCCACATTGCATGGTTCAGTTTTATGTGTCAATATGAAAAGTAATTTTAAAGTAAAGAATTTAGATGAGCCTACCTTTAGGCTTCCGAAACTTCCAGTGATCTGGACCTGCCCATGCATTTGCTTTCAGAACAAACCCTGTGCCTAAAGACAAAAATCCAACAATTTTATCAAATCCATCATCTGTATCAGGTTCATGGGATTGATTTTTTTCCTGCAAAAATTGAAACAAAAAAATCCTTAGGTAAGATAAATTTTACCACTTTAGTAATAATATATCGTACCTGCTTCAGCATGTAGCAGAAAGTACATACCTCATGATGGCCACTAAGGTCTGGACCTATATAAGGAGAGGAACCATTTGAAAAACAAGTCTGGCCTTCATGATCAAAGCTGCAAGGCCCACAGTCATCACCCACAAAGACCTCAGGCCCACAGTGATCACCCACAAATCCCTCAGATTCATCAACCCGGTTACTCTCAAATCCATCATCCTCGCTCAATGTGGCCTCGGCAATATCAGAAACAACTGATGGACTTCTATCATGGTCATCAGATTGACCTAAAATATCTTTCAGAGAAGGTGAGATGGCATTTCTCATAGGCAAGTGAGTGGTCATCTGCTCGATGCAATCTATGAAGGAAAAAAGTGAACAACACAAATAAGTAAATATTCAATCAACATGTGAATAAACAATCAGATCCACATAGCTACTGAGTACCTTTAACAAAAGAACAGTCCAATAAATCTGTTTCACAATTCTGCTTTTGTCCCAGCATGTTCTTCCCTGGTGCCTCAATTGAATCAAAAAGTACCCGACATCCACCATATACACCAAGATTGTTCAAAAGGAGACCCCTGGCCCCACCCTCATCAAATTGTGCAGATGTTTGATGATATAGAGGGTCCACAGTAAAAGCAACTAGAAATTGAAAGAAAAAAAAAACCATAGCTTAAATCTGCTGGTATAATTATAATTTGGAACCGAGAAGAGCACTTCATTTAAAAATATATATGCACACATCATGTTTAGTTACCATCAAATTTCTTTATGTTTAAAGCCTCAAAAGATGACTCCAAAGTTGACAAGGGTGACATCTGCAAATATAACAGCATCAGCACTTCACAGAAAAACATAGCATATTGAATCCATTCTAGAAAAGCAAAACAATGTGGACCTTCTTCTCTGACTCTTTCTTAGTTTTACCCTCCGACGACTCCTGGGTATCCTCTGAAACATCTTCTGTCATAATAGATTACAGTATCAGGAAAAATTAAATGAATCAGGGGGCATTCTGCACCATAAACAGGCAACTGTAACATTGAACCAAAAAATGAAGTTCACATGGACCACCCAATATGGTTCTGGAAGCCCCTCAGATATCAGTACATTTACAAACAACACAACATACGGACATATAAACGGTTATCACCATAATCAGGTAGATAAGTGAAATTTTGATAATAGATATAATAAACCATTAAAAGCCTCATGTAGGAGCACTCTGGAATCAAGAACTTGTTTCAATCCATTATCTCAGAAAATAGAGTCAACCAGAGTCCTGGTCCTCTCAAGTGGTACCCTATACCGTTTACTAAAGGTACCGACTCATAAACACTGAATTAACTCAAGCTTGACATGGCACTAAACTTTGATGGAACACCTAACACAGTAAAACTTGTGTATTTATGTCCAACCAAAAAAACCGAAGTATTTACTTCACAATAACATCTTCGGACACATATCAAGGGATTACACTTCTTCCTATACAAACTAGTTCTAAATTTCAGTCAGCCCACTAGAAATTGTCATAGGAAGGTCAAACAAGTTTAAAAATACACCAAATGAAACCCTGGTGTCCCTAAACCTGAAGTTAGAAGCAAGGATCAATCACTTGTGGCTGAAACCACCCCCTCCCCCCCCCCCCCCCCCATCCCCGTGCGCTTCCTTTGGTTTGTGGATAGTTTATCCAAACATAAAATAATTATACATGGAGAGTTGGTTTGGGATAAATTTTTGCTTTATGTTTTGTCTCATTAGAATATAGTTAAGTTCTGGATGGACAAGCAAAAATAAACTCTATGTGTCTCCCCTAGGTACAGTTAGAGTTTATTCTAACTAATCAAGCATAACTATTCAAGTTTATCATGCTAAATAAACGTGTTTTTTGAGGATTAAACCTATAATTCACTTTTACTTATACACAAAACAAATAAGACTTCAGGAACCTCCAGTGCACAAATGAAAAATGCATTTCCTAGCACTGTGAAAGAATCCTACTCAGAAAGCAGCATTGGATACATAGGCAGGATATGGTGTGATACAAGGAGGTAACCTTACCCCCATCGTCTTCACGGCCAGCACGATTGATGCCACAGATGACCTTGTAAGCCTCAGAGTGGGCAGAATCCACCCTCAACGCGTAAATCTTCACCCCGGCTTCAATAGTGCAACTTGCCTAATTCATCATACAAACAAACAGTCAATCAATCAAGCCAACAACAAATAACCCAAGCAACAGTACAAAAAAGGGGAGACCTTTTGAAAATTCGTCTCAGCGTGGTCTTCGGATTCAACCCTAATGATCTCACTGATGTGGTCGATCAGCCCCAACTCCCAAGTGTTCTTCTGGTTGATTTTCTGCAATCGAAATCGTCAAAAATTAGACTTTGCGAACACAACATCAACAATATCACATACCCAGAATATAGGTTTCTTCTGTCGGACATTTTCGGAGGCAAGCTTGATGCAGTTCTGGAAGAGCTCCATGATCTGGTCCCGGCCGAAGAGGGAGGCGGCGGAGGAGGAGGAGGTGGCGGCGGCGTTGGGTACGATGAAGAGGGACTCCCTCCGTTTGGCGGCGATGGACCGGGCGGCCTGGGCCTGGGCACGCTCGAGGCGGTCGTCGTTGGAGCTTATGAGGAGGTGGGGCGGAGGAGACTTCATCGGCGACAATAGGCGGCTCTGAAGGGCGCTCCGAATCGGGGTTACCACGCGTTCCTCCATTGGTGAAATCCGAGGTTTTTCAAAAACTAAAAAAATGGGGTTTTGAAAGGTAAGGTTTTTTTTTGAATGGGGGGAACCGGTTTTTTCTGGGTTTGAATTGGGAGATCCCACACGTGTGAGGTGTTTTGATGAACACGCTTTGACACGCTCTGATCTGTTTGGTTGGTTTATGGAAGAGATGTGCTTTGATATTTGATATTGTTCATTAAACTGAAAAAAAGAGTCAATGATATAATTATTAAATAATAAATATATTGGTTATTATTATTGTTTAAAAAAATTAAATATATATAAAATATTTACAAAAATTTTGTATAATTATCGAATCATAAATCTTAATAATTTTAAAATTTTTACTTAATATCATAAATATTATTTTATTTTATAAAAATCTAATCTTTTTTATGAAATATAATATTTTACTAAGTAACTAATAATATTTTTTGTGAATAAGAAATAGTCGATTTACAAGGTCGTTGATATACTTAGTTCAATTCATTTTACAGTCTCATTATTATAGTATTGTAGTGTAATTAATCATCCCATGCGATATTACTCTATTATCTAATTACATATTCTTTTACAAACATAAAAATATATGCATTCAATTTATATGATTTTATGTCTATACATTATTTTATAAAAGAAATTATTTATTTAGCTACGTATTTCAAAAAAAGCATAACATATACAACCTACAAAATTGGTTGAACATAACAATTTCTGATTATAAGGTGTTGATACACTCAATCCGTTATCTACATTCCAGATGTTATCCCCCAACAATTTATACACTCCACTAGTGGAGCATATTAGTGCAATATATATTCCACTAGTGTAATGCATGAAAATTTAAAATATGTATATATATATATATATATATATATATATATATATATATATATATATATATATAATTTAATAATAACATTCATTTATTTAGATGAGTTACTTAAAAAAAAATTCAAAGCATTAGAAGGGTTTTTTTAGTGAATGGTAGGGCATTCGACCTAAATTATATTATAGGAGATGCCCAAGGAAAATATCAATCCTCATACAAACCCGATCTACTCTTCAATGGAAATTACCCCCCCCCCCCCCTTAGAATGATACATTCTTGGCTCCCGTACAATAAATTCCTCATTCTCTAATACAATTGATCACCAGAGTCCAAACACTCTCAATATAAACATGTGTACCTCTAAAAATCAGGCGGTTTCGAGCATTCCATAATGCCCAAGCTACCGTGGGGATGAACGATTGCGAGATTTTACCAGTGGCACTCTTGTCCCCTTTTCTTTTGAGGTTTTTATAAGACGCCCACATGTTTTGAAGGGAAGAAATATCGGGGTTGAAGCCGGTTGTTGAGCTGAGTAGTGTAGATACCCCAATTTGACCGTCCAAAGAGAAGAAAATTACTTCAAGTAACATTTTTAAATGACCACATTTGGATCAAACAGAAAACTACTTTACAGAATTAAAGGAACAAAAGGAGAAACCCTAGCCACAACACTTAGAAAAATTAAGTGACCAGAAGCCGGGCGGCTAGTTGAAAGTAGCCGACCCTCCTTGAACGGCTAGTTTCAACTAGCCGCCCCTCAACCGCCCTCAACCGCTTCTCTTAGATGGGACATAAAGCAGCATTTAATGCTGATGATTGCGGCGGTTTGTTTTAATTAGCCGCCCCTTCTCTTACGGTTCAACCTTAGTAACCGCCTCAAGCCACCGCTTGTCAGAGATTGGACGTTTGGCAGGTCATTATACCGGCGGCATCTCCTAACTAGCCGCCCCTCACTGGGCAGCTAACTACAACCAGCCGTCCCTGCCCGGGCGGCTGAATCAGGGTAGCCGGCTCGCATCTGGACTCACCCATAAAGCATAAAGCAACTTTACTTAGGTGTGAAGTTACTTAGCCTCACCCTTTTGTCCTAACCCATGCTATTACCCAATGGACCATAGAGTGTGTCTTTTTGCATGATGGTTACTTGGCCTTCACCCTCTTATCCAACCCATTGCTATTGCCCAAAGAATAATCCCATGCACCCTTTTCTACTATAAAAGGAGGGGTAGGGGTGAGAACCAAAGTGTGGCCATTTTCATTTCCAAAGTGTGTGTTAGAGAGAGAGAGAGAGAGAGAGAGAGAGGGAGAGGGAGAGAGCCCTAGTTGACAGAGAAGGAAAGTCATTCCCCACCAAATTCCACTCTCCATAAACCCCCCTCTAAACCATTGTCCAAAACCACTCTTAGCCCTAGCCAAACAAATCCAAGTTCTTACCTAGGTGTTGCCCAAATCTAGAAGAGGAAACCACCAACACCACTTTCAATCCTCATTACCACCACCCTAGCCAAAGCCAAAACACTTCCCTACCTAGGTTTTGTTCAAATCCTAGAAAACCCAGAACCAAGTACCAGGCGGCTAGTCCCAACCAACCGTCCCCTACCAGGCGGCTAATTCCCACTAGCCGACTCCCTCCTAACCCTTTTTTAGTCCCATATCTCCTCTAGGCAAGCCCCTGAAGCAGAATAGGATTACTTATTTTTCACCTCTGTGTACGGTATACCCGTATCTTAGAGAGGAGACCTCACAAACTCCCCCCACGAGGCGATCAAATCCAACACCAACTTTTCCTGCTTTTTGAGAAAGCAGGTGGCGATCACAAACGACAAACCCTGTCTTTTCTGAGAAGAAGTCGGGCGGCTCAGGAACGACTCTCCGGGCGGTGATCTGATCAGTCGCGAGACGGACCAGGACCAAGTTCGCAAAAACCCTCAGTTTTACATACTGACAAATTGGCGATCACGGTGGGACTCCCTTGTGAAAACCAACAAAAGGTAATCCTCTTCTGCTTCATTCCATAACTTGACTAGAATGCCATCACCTCTTTAGGAAAGCTAGAATTTTCCACCCCCTCAAGTCAGATCCTCCTCTATTATGCATCCCAACACACTTTATTGCTTTAAGCCGCACACAGCTGCGCACCCTTTACTGCTTTAATCGCATCTTTAACTACTTTAAGTCGCACATAGCTGCGCACCATTTACTGCTTTAATTGCATCTTTTACTGTTTTAAGTCGCACACAGTTGCGCACCCCTTTACTGCTTTATTTACTGCTTTAAATCTGCATTCATTCATACCTAGGCTATTCCATATTCACACCATGGAAATTTACACCCATGGGAAAACAATAGAGGAGAAAGACAACCAGGGAGACCAAAGCATACAACTCCTTAGCCACCTAGAGGAGAGGATGGCTGCTTTAGGGTACCAATCAGTAGAGGACATGTTCAATGACCTCTCCGACTATCGCCAGACCAAGACCTTGAGGCAAGAAACCCCTGCCAAGATCCCCAAGGCTCATCCCACCCCCAATACCCCACCAACACCCAGTTTCTCGGTTAATCCATGACCAAACCCTTTTTCTCCCCCCACCTTTTCATTTGCCCCGACTTCCCCTACGAATCCAATATTCCCGACCATTTCTACCCCATGCCCTTACCAAGCCACCTCCTACCCGAGACCGCTAACCTATTCACCCAAGGTCGAAACTCTCGATGACACCATCCGGAGAATCCTCTCTGAGAAATAAACAACCACCCCCAACCACAGGTCCTTACACCACCTACAACAAATCCCTTCCGTCAGTCTCCCGACAAATTTTAAAATGCCAAAATATCACTAGTACAATGGCCACAGAGACCCAGATTCCACCTAAAAGCTTTTTATCTGGACTCTCGTCCCTTCTTGGATAATGAAGCCCTCCTTGTATATCTATTTCAAAGTCCTTCGAAGGAGAGGCTATCCAATGGTTTTCTACCCTGCCGGTAGACCATTTATCCAATTTTTCAGCTGAGCGACAAATTCTTGAGTCACTATGGTTACCAAAGAACTAGGATCCCCTCTATCGCAGACCTCACAGCTGAACGAATGGAGCATGGAGAGGACTTTGAACCTTATGTGTCTAGGTGGCGCACCTTTGTGCACCAAACTGGCCTACATTTAACAGAATGTCAAGAAATTGACATGATGTTACTAAACCTAACCCTAGAACTTCGTACGAGTCTGTCATACGGAGATTGCACCACCTATCAACTCCTAATAGATAGACACAACCAGATCCAACGCTGTACCGGACCCCCTTCCCCATTCAACAACTGGCCAAGACTCTTTAGGAAAAACCCCTTGACAACCCCCACGGTAGAGGGGATTACAAGACAAGTTTCGGCACTCTACCCGAACGAAGCACGAGTTCTTGATCAAGGACCAGCCCCAGGACAGTATACACCTGGTCCTTCTGGATATATGCTGTCTCAGCAAGCTACTTAATCTGATACCTTTTCTCCTCGATTAGTACCCGCTTCCGTGCCGTTACAACAACACCCTATAATCCAAAACCCTATCAAGCCCCTCCCCCCATACTCAGAACAAATACCTGAGTCCATCTCAATTCATCCCATGGAGGGAGGTCCAATCCGACCATTGAACCATTTCTCCCAAACACAGCCTAGTCAAGCCTATAGTGATAGAGCCAAAATTCCCTCTGACAATGCCCCTACTCCACAAAGATCACAAACCTTTGTTCCCCGGCAACCGCTCCAAAGGCAATACACTGCTATTCTACCCCCATCATCCTATGAGTCTCTGACACCTAAAATCATAGAATCTATAGAATGTCCCAAGCAGGACTCTGATGATGATGAAGAGTTTTTGGATGGAGAACTATTGGAACTCTTTTACCCTACTCCCACACAACCTGAATCCACCATCCAACCCTTAGACCTGACTGAGGTTGAATATCCATTGTCTATAACTGCTCAAGATCCAATCATATCATGGACTATTGAACCCATCTTGACCATCTCAGATGACTCGGATTCTGACTCATCACATTCTGAGATTGACCTAGATCCGGTTCAATCAATTGTGCGTATCATCAAGTCAGAACCACTTATATTTAAAAATGCACAATTTGAGGGAGCAGTCGAACCATCCCAATTGCCAGATCCACTCGACTTGCCACTCCATCTGTTAGAGGAGCTCCCTCCGGATTCCCCCGCCATATCCAAATCAATTATTTCTGATCTGATCCATATGCCCCTAATTGCACCAATTAAGGAGTCTTTACCTCCACCATCATTAGAGTCTCAGCATTATGATGAATTGTGCTCCCTTGCACTTGTTCAGTAAGTAGTCGCCTCTGCGACCTATTTTTCCATATCCACATCTTTGTTAACTGACCCCTCTATGAGGGATCGTTCTCTTTCTGCTAAGGATCTATGGCAGATCAAGGGTCACTCACGCTTTCGACATCATTCAGGCAGTGTTCCTTTGAAACTGTTTCAATTTGAGCCTCCATAGAGGACTCACCCTGCACCATCATTTACTAGAGGCCATCCTCCAGCACTGTACACTATTTTCCCTTACAGCATGTTGTTTGTTTACTGCTTTCTTTAAATTCAAAATCTAAAAAAAAAATCGAATATGTTAAAAGCTCAAAAAAAAAAAAAAAAAAGAAAAAATAATTTCCTTTATAAAGTTTGTTGATTTCAACTATTATGCATGCATTTAAAGCTTTCATCAAAACAAAAACAAAAAAAGTCTCTTATACATATTTAGTTTATTTCAGTTATGCCCTTCATTTTCAAATTTTCAAAAATATATAAACAAAAAAAGGACAAGAAAAAAAAGGAAGGAAATTAGGGAGATGGTGCCTAAGAAAATCATGCCATCAAGACAACCCCATCCATGGGAAAATTGCAACCAATATGAGAGGGACCTTATGTGATCACTCATGCCTATTCTAAGAATGCTTACCACTTGGTAAACGCCAACGGGGTGAGATTTCAAGTCGGTGGTATGCACTTTACGAGAAGAAATTCTATGCATAATTTTCAGTATTTGAAAAGTTTTACTCTTCCTTACTGTGAATTCTAGCGTTTAGTGCGTGATGACAATATTTAAAAATCCTGAAGATGATTTGCATTTTACTTAGACTCATACCCGCCCATCATGCCACCTCCACTACACGAGTATGATTTAAAGCTTGGTTCACTTGATAAAAGGGAAAATTGCCTGCCCCATGGACTGGGGCAATTGTTAATTTTTATTTTTATTTATTTTTATTTTTTTATTTTTTTTTGGATTATCTTTCCCCTGTTTTTCTATTGCTTTGTATCAACTAAGATTTACAAGAAATACCTAGCATACGTCCCAAAACTGGCTCTGGCACTATACAAACACTTCAAAAAAAAACAAAAAGAAAAGAAAAGAAAAGAAAAGGGGAAGCAGAAAAGAATAGGGGTAAAAAACAGAAATGCCCCCCTCAAAAGGCTATGAGAGGTCAAAAGTTACAACCCAAAGTGGGTAACACTCTCTATTTTAAATCTAGAAGTCAAAAATTCAGTATATGCCCGGTGGGCAATACATTCCGTTCAAAAGAAAAAAAAAGTGGTAAAAAGAAGAAAGCCAGAGAGACCTAGAAAGTAAGATTTATGCTAGGACTAGGGCAATTTTAAAGTGATTCAAAGAAGATATTACTCTCATCCCCATTCACCCACTCTTTTTCCACCATGATTCAATTAAACCAAGTCTATTGGCTAGGCGAAATTTCAACCAAGGGTGAACCTTTCCTTACATTTACAACAACACACACTCTCACATGAGTCTATTTAAAGCCTTGCATATCTGAGGGATACTTATTATGTTTGATTCTTGTCACATTCATGGACTTTTCAGCATGTTTAGAGTAACATGATCAAATATTTAAAAACTACTCCACTTGGAAACTTACCCCTCAAGCTAAACCACTTTCAAATGTCATGGGTTGGACATGAGTGAATCACAAGGCGTTCTTCCTCAAATTAGCAACATGCCTTGAGTAGAAAGATTAAAATTGCCCCCTTTCTCACATTAATGCATGATTTGGCATCCATCTTAATACTTGACCATCAAAAATTGTCACCCATGCTCATTTACAAATGGCTCCTTTATGCTTCTCAAGAAAAACTGCTTCAACCTCTCTTTTCTTAAACATCACACAACACATTTTACCTTCATACATGTCGCAACACGCATTTGCTAAACTCAATACCACCATGAGGAAATGCATGTAAAGTTGCCCCTCCTTTTAACTTAGATGCTATGCTCCAAACAAATCACATCACATGCATGCAATCCCACCATGACAATGCATGCAAACTTTCATCTCATGCTGTTTCACATTCCGCCGTGACATAACACATTCCGCCGTGACAGAACACGCATGCAAAAACAATCCTTTCTAAAAATCCATGCTCACATTTACACTTAGAAATATAAAACATGCTTGTTTAAATCCCACCATGATGCATATGTATGCAAGGCATCCCTTTTGAACAAAATTCTGTTCTATCAAAAATGTCTGCATTCCCTGCCAGTATCCCAGTCAAATTCCAAAGTTTTCTACAACCACAGCCATGTCTTGGTTAATTTAAAAAATTCTACTTGTTTAAAACACGACTCACTTGAAGTCCTATCACGTTACCAGTACCATTCAGCTTGAATTTCCTCAGTTCTGATTCTTTTCCAGAAATTTTATCCTTTTGGATGATCCAATTCACCAATTCAAAATCTACTTTACTTGCTTTCTGTCGGCGATATCCCCTCCTTGCTGAGTTTTCCCAAGCACGGGAACGATAGGCACGAGGAAACTGACGCTGGGCTGCTACGTGCACGATAGCTAAGAACCCCGACCGCGGGTTGAATCACTCACCATTTTACTTTTTACACCTTCCACCTGGATCATTCCTTTCGGTTGAAAATTCTAATCAAGACCTAGCCTCTGACAGTCTAAATCAACTCCCTGAATTGTATTGGTCATGAGATCAAGACTTCTTGAAGGTCAGGCCGGTCAAAATAGGGGTCTCTTTCCTTATCATCGGTCGAAGTAATTCCTGCTTCGCATAAAGACTCCGTCTAATGAGGGGCAATTGTAGATACCCCAATTTTGACCGTTCAAAGAGAAGAAATTTACTTCAAGTAACATTTTTAAATGACCACATTTGGATCAAATAGAAAACTACTTTAGAAAATTAAAGGAACAAAAGGAGAAACCCTGACCACAACACTTAGAAAAATTAAGTGACCAGAAGCCGGGCGGCTAGTTGAAAGTAGCCGCCCTCAATCGCTTCTCTTAGATGGGACATAAAGCAGCATTTAATGCTAATGATTGCGGTGGTTTGTTCCAATTAGCCGCCCCTTCTCTGACGGTTCAACCTTAGTAACCGCCTCAAGCCACCGCTTGTCAGAGATTGGACGTTTGGCAGGTCATTATACCGGCGGCATCTCCTAACTAGCCGTCCCTCACTGGGCGGCTAACTACAACCAGTCGTCCCTGCCCGGGTGGCTGAATCAGGGTAGCCGGCTCGCATCTGGACTCACCCATAAAGCATAAAGCAACTTTACTTAAATGTGAAGTTACTTAGCCTCACCCTTTTGTCCAACCCATGCTATTACCCAATGGACCATAGAGTGTGTCTTTTTGCAATGATGGTTACTTGGCCTCACCCTCTTATCCAACCCATGCTATTGCCCAAAGAATAATCCCATGCACCCTTTTCTACTATAAAAGGAGGGGTAGGGGTGAGAACCAAAGGGTGGCCATTTTTATTTCTAAAGTGTGTGTTAGAGAAAGAGAGAGAGAGAGAGAGGGAGAGAGAGAGAGCCCTAGTTGATTGAGAAGGAAAGTCATTCCCCACCAAATTCCACTCTCCATAAACCCCCCCTCTAAATCATTGTCCTAAACCACTCTTAGCCCTAGCCAAACAAATCCAAGTTCTTACCTAGGTGCTGCCCAAATCTAGAAGAGGAAACCACCAACACCACTTTCAATCCTCATTACCACCACCCTAGCCAAAGCCAAAACACTTCCCTACCTAGGTTCTGTCCAAATCCAAAAAATCTAGAACCAGGTACCAGGCGGCTAGTCCCAACCAACCGTCCCCTACCAGGCGGCTAATTCCCACTAGCCGACCCCCTCCTAACCCTTTTTTAGTCCCATATCTCCTATAGTCAAGCCCCTGAAGCAGAATATGATTACCTATTTTTCACCTCTGTGTACGGTATATCCGTATCTTAGAGAGGAGACCCCACAAACTCCCCCCGCGAGGCGATCAAATCCAACACCAACTTTTTCTGCTTTTTGAGAAAGCAGGTGGCGATCACAAACGACAAACCTCATCTTTTCTGAGAAGCAGTCGTATGGCTCAGGAACGACTCTCCAGGCGGTGATCTGATCAGTCGCGAGACGGACCAGGACCAAGTTCGCAGAAACCCCAGTTTTACATACCGACAAGTAGGACCCAAGTCTGCCTTGCAATCCCACATTCGATGATGATGTGGCTCATTGTTTCTCCGCGCTGTTACAGATTGGGCAAGAACGGTCCGCTGAGGGCGCCCATTTTGCTCTATAAGAGCGGGTAAGAAGTTTATGTTGGTACACCAGCCACATGAAAAAGTTTTACCTTTGTAGGGACATGGATGCACCATATTTCCTTGGCTTTCCCCGAAGTCTCCGCTATGCATGGGAGGTCACGACGCTACCAATCGTAGCAGCGCTTAACAGAGAAACCATCTTGTGGGTTCGATCTCCATGAGACCAGATCTTGCTTGCCTACCACAAGCACCCACTGGTTCCAGTTCCTGCATTAACACGTCTAGAGCTTGCTGTTCCACCGCATTTGGACGTTGTCGCATTGTGACATCACATTGCCCGTTGTTGGAGCCAGAGGACCAGAACTTCTTCAACAGCCCACCTTTATTTGCTGCAATGGAGAAGAGCTCCGAGAACCCAGCTTTCAAAGTGCGATCTCCCAACCAAGGGTCGTGCCAAAATCTGATCGTTGCACCATCCCCCACCTCCCACATAACCGCCTCCATGAACTGTTGCATTGCACTTTGAATCCCAGACCAAATCAGTGACGACCGCGCGCGTGCGTCTTGGGAAGCAATCAGCGAAGACCCCGGAGCACCCATATCTGCTCTCGACCATGCGGCACCATAAGAGTGAGGGGTTGGAAAGCCACCTCCATTTCCATTTACTCAATAAAGATTTGTTCATGTCTTCTAAGTTTAGCACCCCTCCCCCTCCCTGGTGCTTCTGCATGCACACGCTCTCCCATTGATCATATTGACCGCCTTTGTGATCCATGCTAGTGCCACTTCAAAAAAAACTTTTTGCGAATGCCTTCGATAAGGAGTAGAACGCCCTTCGGGATCTTGAAAATCGAAAGAAAGAAGATCGGCAGAGTTGTCATGACCGCTTGTAGAAGGGTCATTCTACCGCCCGAGCTGGGGAGCTTTCCTTTTCACCCTTCGAGACGTCTGCAGAAGCGCTCAATCAATGGTGACCAATTTGCCTTTTGCAACTTTCTTGTGTGGAGGGGTAGGCCAAGGTGCCTAATAGGGAATTCTCTAATCTCGCATCGGAAGACCCCGGCAAGCCCCTCTAGGACCTGGCACTCCAAATTAATTCCCAACATGCTACTCTTTGAGTAGTTAATATGAAGACCAGAGAAGTAGAGCGAAGACCCTGCAGATGAAAGACAGCCCGTGGATGTAATCCTCTTTCGCCTCGCTCATAAGAATTGTATCGTCAGCGTATTGAACGGTAGCAAGTAGAAGACCTCCTTGGGAATAGGCAAGTCCCCTAATCCACCCGTCCTCCTCTGCCATTTTAGTCATCCTGCTAAGGGCATTAGCCACAATAATGAAAAGAAGAGGCGACAATGGATCACCTTGGCGCAATCCCCTGTTAAGGTGAAAGAAGCCACATGGCTTTCCATTGACAAGGACCGATGCCTTAGCGGTGGAGATACAATCCTGAATCATTCGGATCCAAGGAGGTTCGAAACCATGCTTACACAGTAAGGAGAGCAAGAAGTCCCAAAGCACGTTGTCATATGCCTTGGAGAAGTCGAGCTTGATGATGACCCCTGAGCGCTTATCACGATGCACAACTGACATGCACTCATGAGAGGCCAAGAAGCCGTCCTGAAGGAGCCTCCCAGGGATGAAAGCCGTTTGAGTGTCCTCCACCATGTGGCCAATAACGCGTTTGAGGCGATTTGCAAGGACCTTGGCGATCATCTTATAAGAGCCGTTAATGAGACTTATAGGCCGGAAGTCTCCCACCTCGATGGCCCCTTCTTTCTTCGGTACTAAGGCTAGGAAAGTCGTATTGAGGCAACTGATCCCTTGCTGTCCGCGGAAGAAATAGTCAAACATTTCGATCAAATCCATCTTTTCTGTCTGCCAAAATTCTTGGTAGAATCTCAGCCCAAATCCATTAGGACCTGGGGCTTTATCAGCCTCAACCCCAAAGACTGCTTATTGGATCTCTTGGTCAGAAAAGGGTGCGTCCAGAGAAGGCCACATGTCATCCGGCACCCGCCCCAAGTCTTCGTCGAGCCAATCCGGAGCCCATCTGCGGCATTTGTGGAAATCCCCAGTGAAATGAGCAACCAAGGAGGATTCAATCTCCTCCGTAGATTCAATGGTTCGGTCCCTAGAGCATAGTTTATCAATCCTGTTCATTCTTCGCCGTTGGCTCGCTACCTTGTGGAAGAATTTTGTGTTTTGATCACCTTCTTGAAGCCATACCTCCCTTGAGCATTGTCTCCAGGTTGCCTCATCAATGCGAAGTAATTAAATTCCACCATGCCTCCTTGAGTGTCGATCTTCGATCTCTTCCGGTTAAGTCCAAGCGGCCCTCCTCTTCTAGATCATCCAAAACTTTCATTTTCCTGGAGATGTCCTTTTTTGCCCTCAGAATTCGCCGCTGTTCCCCACTCCAGCATTTTAGAACACCTTTGAGATGCTTGAGTTTGAAACCGATCTTTCTTGCGCTAACAAGTTCCGGGACAGGGCGCCTCCAGCAAGTCTCCACGATGTCACGAAAGCCCTCCACCTGCAGCCACCAGTTATTGATTTTAAAATGCTTAATCATACGATGAGTAGAACTAGCTTCGAAGAGGAGGGGTGAATGGTCCGAGCAGAGCCGCGGGAAGCCTCGGAGAGAGCACGAACTGAAAGCATCATCCCATTCGGTGTCAATGAGTACTCTGTCAAGATGAGCACATGCGGGGAACTCACGAAGGTTGCTCCAAGTGTACAGTTGGTTAGGGAGAGGAACATCAATCAAACCATGTTCATCGATCCACGAGGAGAAATCTAACATTGCTGGGGAGATAGACCCCTGCCGATTCGGTCTTCCACAAAACAGGTGACGTTAAAGTCACCCATAATGCACCATGGGAGATTCCATACTAACTTGTTAGAGCTTAGTTCATCCCATAACCGGGTGTGTAAATAGTCTTCATTTGGTCCGTAAACGCCAGACAATAGCCACTTCGATCCTGAAGAAGTGCACTCCAAGACAATGGAGACCGAGAAGTCCCCGATGGAAGAATTGACCAACTTCCATGTATTATTATTCCACATCATGACAATGCCACCAGAAGCGCCTATTGTTAAGCCTGTCCGCTCCAACCAGCCTCATATCTAACTGAGAAAAGGATTCCACTTTTGTTTCTTGTATACAAGCTAAGTTGATACCATTTGCCAGGAACAAGTCTTTAACCACCACCTTCTTTATCGGGTCATTTAGACCCCGAACATTCCAATAGATTGCTTTCAACATTGACAACTGATTCAAGCCCTTACACACACACACACTAAACATGCCCAACTTATGCCTGATCAGCGCTACCCAAATGACTGGAGATGCTTGACAAGGAGGATGACGATACCAGGAACCTTTGAATTTAGATCTGTCATTTTCATTTTTGAGAACTACACCAATCTTCCGTGCCTTATCGCAACTTGGGGAGCCCGCAAAAGAGTCCATTGGGGAGGGAGGGGCCTCTAGAAGGAGAGGAGCTGGCGATGGATGGTGATCCCTGGGAGGGGTCGTCACCTCTTCCAGCCTAAGTCCATAAGCTCGACACACTGAACCTTCACCCTCTTCCAAACATGATCCCCACCGCAAGGTTCCACACTGAGACCGTCACACGAGCCCTCGGACGACCACCAAGGGTGATCAATCCTACCCACTACCACGATTGGATAGAAGGACCCACCATCCTCCACACATAAGTGTCTGACAGCACCGTCATTTGATGTTTCGACCCGATCGAAATAGAACGGACTAGGCTACCATGGATTGCCTGCCATCCTTTACTATAGCCCGCGACAAGCCTCGGCCCACCAAAACCACCTTAACTGTCCATCCTCGTCCACAAAGTTAGCCCATGATCTAGGGCCCATAGAGTCATGGATACTCGGTTCACTAATAAAAGATAAACCTCACCAACCGAAAAGGCCCCAAGAAAGAGTCCCACCCGGGTGAGGAAAGATCCACTATCAGTGAGTGTAACCCTTTTACACACCGGATCTTGCCACCTATCAACAGAACCCGTGATAAATCCAATCTAGAAGCCAGCTGTCCATCACCTTCCCCTGTTCGAAATAACACCTCCTTCTCTACACAGTCCCCAGACCCAGCTTTGTCTGACAATGGAAGCGGCAGGTCCAGCATGTGCAGTAGGGGGTCTGTCACTTCAGCCTCCTCAGGAAGACTGTTGGGCGCAGAAAGCATGGTAGTTAACCTCGGACCTGACCCTTGCTTGGGTAACACTTCAACTTCCTTGGGAAGAGCACCTTTTTCAGAAACTTTTGATGTCAGATCAAGAGCCGTACAAAGAGTTCCATCTGACTTTGTCTTCTCCAGCGAGGAGGACTGGGGATTCTCCGACGTAGGCTTCGCCCTCGCCTGTATCTGCAATGGACCCAAAGGCCAGAAAGAGTAACCAGAATATTCGACGGACCACCCCCAGAGGGGCCACCGAAAACAGAGGTTCGATCATTGGTTGCTTACCTCTGTTGGTGGTACTCCCGGCCATGCCCCGGACCACCTCAGCATATGAACTCCTCCTCCCATCCCCCTCCATCAGCACCTCCACCCTAATTTGCCAGCTGCATAGGTTGGCAGAGATCGTGCTTGGTGATAAAATTTCTTTGGCAACCAGACCCGGGCTCGCACAGCAGGGAATTCATCGTTACCATCTGAGGAATCATCAAAAGACATAAGGAAACCAAAAGCTTTCGTCAAACGTCTGATCACAGCTTCCGTCTTTCATACCAGTAGAATCTCTTTGAGCACTAGGACCCGTAGTAGGTCACCCTCCCCTTCCGGCGCACTAAAGGGAAAAAAAGCAGGCATGAAAACAGAGCCTACCCCTCCTTCCCTCAATGGAGCCCTGTTTGAGAATCAGGTCCCGGGCCACCACTAACGGGAGACGAACCACCAAACAGTGCTTGCATAACCACCACGAGTTTTTGAAATTTATGCCCCTCCATCTCTCCGCCATCATTGATAGCAGCTCTGCATGCCAACTTCTGCCTCACCCTCCCACGACGTGATCACACTGAGCTCCAGATTTCTAGCTCTGTGTTCTAGTTCTGGAGATCAGTCTAGTGAGATAACGTTAGAGGATGATGTGAGATGGGGGAAGACTGAAGCCTTCTTCTCTGACCTCCCCGTCCCTGAACTAGCTATCGGAACCTTCATGTAAATGCGAGAACATGCCGCACTCCGGTGACCGTATTTCCCGCATCTCCAGCACTTTGGGGGCTCACGACAGTCTTGGAGAAGTGTCCTAAGCCCAAGCACCGAAAGCACTTCACGTTCCTGGTCCTCTAGTCAGCGCCCTCCCTTCTTTTCCGCTTGCCACCACCCTAACGCGCCATCGCAAGTCTCCAGCTCCCGCTCCGCTCGCCGCCATCTTTTTAGAGTTGTTCTTTAATGTCAATGTATTCCTGGATTTGAATCAATCTATCTAACCATCTTAAACAAATAAAGACCTCAAATGAAAGTCAAAGGGACCATTTGGGTATGCGATGTGGGACATCATGTTTGAAAATTCAGCCCTGCGATAAAAAAAATTGTTTCATAAAAAAAAATTGTTTCATGCACTTTTAAACTCTTTTTTTTTTTACTTTCACCTCACCAACACTGAATTTTCGTTTGGATCCGCGATGATGATAGGCCGTGTTCCCCAGTGCAGAATCTGCTACATTGATACGTGTCCTGCCACATCACCATGTGAACTTGGGATTTCAAGAATTTGAAAATGCTATATAGGTCACACAAATCACACCCAATGCTTCTAGGAAGGAACATTACATGTGATTGTGACATCATATGTCATCCAGTATTATCTGATGTGAGCTTTTGGTCACTAATTAAAAACTGAAAGCCGTTAACAATCAAATCAAAACATAGAAACTTGTGTGGCAAACTTTCCTTGTCATCCAACAGGATTTTTAAAATAAAGATAAAGAAAAGAAAACTGTGCATGCGAAACGAAGGACATATTATGTTTGTTTTTTTAAATTTTTTTTAAAGAATGAGAAAACATTTGTTTCACTTAACTAATATAAGAAGTTTGCAAAAAATAAACAGTCTCTTCACATTTATATCTCAATTATAATAGAAATACTTAATTTTACTACTTTGAATTAGAATTTGAAAATATGAGATATAAAATTTAAAACTTATGGACTTTAAATTACCTTTTTTAAAGAAAATTTTCAAACACATTTGAATATGATTTATAATTTTTTAATATAGAAAAGATAAATTAAGAATTTATAATAAAATATGATTCAAGTGTCATTTATGCAAAGATATTTAATATAATTTTTTTTATAAATATTTTGAAAGATTGATATGATATTTGGAGACCAAAAAATTAGCCTCCAATGGGGTTTTGAGAGCTACAAATAGAAGACTTACCATCCAGATTACATGCTTCTTTAACACTTAATCCCCACCCCCAACTTTAAGAAAAGTAACCAACTTTCAAATTATTTTTGGTGAGCTTTCCATTTCCCACCCCCACCCTTCCATGTGACATTATTTTTTATGTTTTTGAAAAAGCTCCATGTGACATTATTATTATGCAAAATTTAAAAAGAAGCACAAAAATCCAAACCCTCAAAAAAGAGTACAAAGCTTTCTATCCTCACTTTTAGTTTTCATAATTATATCTTTATTCTGAAGATATAAGATGATGAAATTTCCTTTTTTTTTTTTTTTTTTTTTGAGTAAAATGGTGATGAAATTTCCTTGTTTAAAAGCATAAAAGCATAGGACTTAAAACATAATTAAATGTGATGTACGGACCTATCAAACTATATATCAAAGTTTTCATGGTCCCGCGCATTCCATGTACATTATACAGTCTTTATGATAAAAATTCATATCAATTCATATTTGAAAAATTAAAATTATACTGAATTTGAATATCTAGAATTGGATGCCTAAAAACTATTTTAATTTATATTAAAAAATCATTTATGTATTTGTATTATATATTATTCATATTTATTAATAAATGATTAATCACATTTGTGATGCTTTAAATATTTTATTTTTTTACCATGAATGATTAATGATACTTAAATAACTATAAACCCTAAAATCTTAAGTCTGTTTGGATATGCATTTGAATAGATTTCATGTTTGAAAAAGAAAGATATAAACAATCTTTTTAAATGTTTGAATTTTAAAAATCACATTCAAACACGATCTTAATTTAATTTTCATATCTATATAATGTATGATCGTCCAAGATATTCTTTTTTGTATCTAAAGATACGTAATCTAGAAATTAATTAATGATTTAAGATAAAACACGCGTCTATTACTTACTTATTAAAGAGAAAGTGGCTTAGCCTTTTCATTTCCGTTTTTTATCCTCCCATAAATTTTGTAATTATTTATATTTTATTTATTATTTATTTAAAATTTAAGATTTCAAATCAGATGTAGAAAACTTATAATATAAGATTTTGAAATCAGATATCAATGTATTAAAATTTTAATAATTCAAAATTACATATATTTATTAAATCTATCAAAATTGAATTTTATAAGGATTTGCTATGTTATATTTGTCCTAATTTAGCAACAGATTAAGGTTTTGAATTTAAGTTGTTTTAATTTGGCTAGAGATTAAGATTTAGGGTTTTCTATTTTGACAAAGGATTAAGATTTTGAGGATAATTGTTTTGATTTGATAAGAGATTAAGGTTTTGATGATAAGATGTTCTAATTTGACAATGTTTTGAGAATAAGTTTTTCTAATTTTTTTATATGAAAAATTTATCAATTTTGTTCATATTTACATTTATCAAAATTGAGACAAAAAGTGAGGATAAATGCTATGTGAACTTTTAGGTGGAATAAAATATCTCTATTTTTATTTTAAAATTAGAACAACTATCCACAATTTATCTTAATTATTTTTTATACCAAACAGTGATAACTATTCTCATAATTATTATTTATTTACTACTTAATCTCTTACCAAACTAAACCAGTATGTTATTAGTTACCAAACTAAACCAGTATGTTATTCATATCCGATCAGTTGACAGGCTTAACAGTATTCTGTGTACAGCAGACGCCAAAAATAAAACAACACCTTTCCCCGTACCCCACCGTGGCGGAAACCCCGATCATCCCCCACCACCGGTGGTCCCCACCACCTCCCCACAACGTCTACAAAACAATGCAACAAAAACCCACCATCACCACCACCACCTCCATTGATGATGGGAGGTGTGACGTCGACGATCGCCGCCAAGTTCGCATTTTTCCCGCCGAGCCCCCCCTCCTACCGCCTGGTCGAGGCCGGGGACGGTCGGATCTGGATGGAGGAGATCCCGGAGACCAGGAGGGACGACGTCGACGTGTTGAGGCTCCGGACCCGCCGAGGCCAGGACATCGTCGCCGTCCACGTCAGGCACCCCCGGCCGGCGGCGACCCTCCTCTACTCCCACGGCAACGCCGCCGACGTCGGGCAGATGTTCGAGCTCTTCGTCGAGCTCAGCGTCCACCTCCGCGTCAATCTCATCGGGTCCGCCATTAACACCCCTCTCTCTTACTCTCACTGTGTTACTGATGATTTTTCTTAAATGGGTGATTTTAAATGGAGGATCAGAGTTTGATAGGAAGATTTTTTTAATTTTTTTTTATGTGGAGAGCTAGCATTGCTGCTTTTGGTTTGCGGGTTGTTAATGTAATGTATCTTTTTTTTTAAAGTTTTGTATGAATCAGCAATTGTAGTTTTTTTTAGGTTGGTGAGAAAATGATTATTTTTAAGTGGTGAAGAAATCATGTGCAAAATAATTTAAGAATTTGTATTTGGGGGGGGGGGGGGGGGGGGGGGGGGTTGGGTGTGGTGTTCCTTTTTTTCTAGTTATTAAGGTTGAGCTCATCAAATCATAGGTTTTCTTGTTGCAAATCCGCTTCTTAAACACTAAGCCATAGGAGGAAGGGGGACTGGACAAACAGGCGGAGCTAGCCTTCCCAACTTGACCGTAAGGTCAGTCACGGGGGTCCCTCCGATATAAAAAAAAAGCCATAGGAGGAAGGGGGTTCCTTTTTAGTGATTAATGTTGAGCTCATCAAATTATAGGCCTTCTTGTTGAAATTCAACTTCTTTAACACCAAGCCATGGGAGAAGGAAGCTATGGTTGTTGATAATCTCACCTTGAAAGCAAGCCTTTAGATGAGTAAGGAGAAGTGAAGACACTGGTGTGTGGCGTCCACCTCAGCATCTACGAGGTTGTCCATGCGTTCAACCAGAAATCACATCTGAATAATCTTCACTTGCCAGTGTTGGGATCCAAATACTTTATTACGGGCTATGGGTGAGTGAATCCGTAGTTTCTGCCACTCATAATGGAGGAATCTATGGTTGCCCAGAATCTCATCTATCTCACCTTGAAAGCAAGCCTTTAGACGGGCAATGAAAAGTTGAGACACTGGTAAGTTGCGTCCACCTCAGCATCTGCAGAGTTGTCCATGCATTCAACCGGAAAACCACTTCTGTATAATCTTCACTTGCCAATGTTGGGATCCAAATGCTTGATTTTGGTGTTTGACATCAGTTGTTCCTTCATTGAAGTACCTTGGATTTGCATCTAATCACAATGTTACCAATCTTTTCTGTTATATCTTATTGGGGTTGCCCTTCCTCCCAATCCTTTTATCTAAGATAATAATTGTATTTTCTCTCTCTTATATCTCTTCTCAGGTGTTACATGTGTCCTGTCTCCCCAACTCTCTGAACCTTTGATCATATCAGAGGGTAAAAAGGCCAACCAAAACACATAATGGAACTTTTCAATTTTCAATATGGCAGAGAGCAAATATGTAAAGAATGCTCTGTCCTCCCAACAAATTTTAGATATTGTGTTGGACACATGCACTTTGTCATAATAATATAATGTACTTCGCTTGCCTGGGGGGGGGGGGGGAGGATTTTACACTTAGGAATTATATATTTTAACTGGTTTCCATCTTGTACGCATGCTGTTTTGGCCTCAATTTTTCTACATATTGAATATTTCATTTTCCATATTTTTGGGAATTGTTTTCATTGGTCATAATTTGTATCCTCAGTGGATGTGACGTAAATGACACCTGTGATAGTGTGATGTTTTATTGAACATTTCACTATTCCCATCATTTTAAGCATTGCCTTTTCATTTGAAGTTCTAGTGTTTTGATCAAATAGTTTAGTCTTGTTCTATAAGTTCAATGCACTGCAGAAGTGAATGTGTAAAATTTGTGACATTTATTTGCTGGATTATTGGTATTAATAAGATATTTTGACAGGTATGACTATTCTGGCTATGGACAATCTACTGGAAAGGTAAAATTTTGAATTTTATTATTGCTTGTATAGATAGACTTCCTTATGTTTACCTGACTTTCAATCCATCTGGATTACTCAATAATGTCACACGTCTACCTATTCAATACTAGAATCTTATTAGTTTTCTTTCAAACAGCCCAGTGAGTATAATACATATGCAGACATAGAAGCTGTCTATAAATGTCTAATGGAGCGTTTTGGAGTCCGAGATGAGGATCTCATCTTATATGGCCAATCAGTGGGAAGTGGTCCTACGCTTGATCTGGCCTCTCGTTTGTCAAACTTGAGAGCAGTGGTTTTACATAGCCCAATCCTTTCTGGTCTGAGAGTCTTGTATCCGATTAAACGCACATACTGGTTTGACATTTACAAGGTAATTTTAGTATATTCAGATTTTTCACTAATTTTGTGGTAGATGACAAGCTGCTCTGTGTCGAAAAAATTTAATTTAATGTGATTGATTTTGCAAACTCTGTTCTTATAACATAAGTTGGTGGGTGACTAATTATCACTTTTCCTTCCTCAGAATATTGACAAAATCGTTGCAGTGAATTGTCCAGTTCTAATCATTCATGTAAGTTCTTTTCCTCTTTTATCTGTGGTTTCATATCCCTGTTTAATTTTTATTGTATATTCAATGTTGTCTTTTAATTCATTTCTTAAGTTTGTCTTCCTAATTAAATTGAAATCTGATATTTTCAAAAAATCATTCTGCAAATGATCTCCTGCCTCACATCTTTGTGGTATTGTAAAAATATCTGTGGATTGAATTTTTATAAAAGTGCCAAGGATCCATACCAAAAAGCTAATGGCTGAAATATGTCATCATTGATTTTTTTTATTATAGACACCATCATTTATTCATTAAATCAAGTACAATTGAAAAAACCATCCTAACAGTTTGCAAGAAAGGAGAAGAATTTATTTCCGGCTGTAAGTTGAGCTATTTGGATGACGTGGAATAAGAAGAATTTCTCATGGCAAAAGGCATACATGAAAACACTTGGGCGTCAATTGTATGGCTCACCAGGGACTGAGGGAAATGTATTGCGGGGGTGGACTTGGTGTCATAAGAGTGGTGTAGGGGTGGATAGTCTCTCAAGGGCTTATGAGGCATTATTTTATGGGTGCTTGTGAGATTTTATTTGATGGTTGTATTGAAAATAGCTTATCTCGATTTTTTTGCCGAATTTCTTGGTTTTGCAACCTTCGTCCTGGATCTATAACTGACATTTGGTCGAGTTTTGGGTGGTTTTCTCCCACCATTTCTCAGAAGAAAGTCTTAAGATGGGAGTAAAAGCAATCTGAGTTTCTTGAGTCCTAGGATGCTTCAATGCATTCTCCCTGGATTGTATCATATATGATCAGCAAGGTGGCTGGGACAATGTTTGAGCATATGTTTATGAAGAGCATACCATGGGTTAAAAATAATAAAAAATGGGATGTTTATATGTGATAAAAACAAATTTCTCGTTTGTTTACACTTAGGAGATGAGGTTTTTAAAAACAGTCGTGCAGCTTTAGGGGTTTCCATAGAAAGAAATTATGATTAACAGTTTGTCTCTAGAGAATGACGTGAGTTGGTGCAATGCTATGGTTTAAGGCAGGCCAAATATAGGTTTTTGATGTTCTGGAAGGTGATTAGTTGATTTGCATTTGATCCTCATGATCTCCATTCATCTCCATTGAAGTGAAATCTGTAATTTTTATCTTCAATATTAGCCAAGTTCAAGGTAAATTTTTTCTTCATTGTTGTTAAAAGGCAAATATTGGTTCTATAGTGATTAATGAAAATTCTAGGTAACATGTAATGCCCCTATAAATTGCAGGTACAGTCTGCACTCGTTACAGATTCACAGTCAATGGTTGAAAAGTATACCATAATACTTGTGATGAATATATTGTACAGAAATCACACATGAACATCACTTCAGCGCATGTTTTTTTCTTGAAAATCTGCCAAAGGAAGTCAATAAGTTCAGCTATACTTTTCTTTTCCAGGGAACCGCTGATGAAGTTGTCGACTGCTCCCATGGGAAGCAGCTTTGGGAGCTTTGCAAGGAAAAATATGAGCCACTCTGGCTGAATGGTGGTGGACACTGTAATCTGGAGCTTTACCCTGAATACATAAAACATCTGAAGAAATTCATTTCAGCTACGGGAAAATTGAAGTCAAGAAAAAATTGTTCAAAACAGTCGGGGACAATGACCGATGACCAGGCTAAACCCACTGGAGTGGGCACGTCAGACAGCCTCCAACTGGGCTTTACCCAGCATGATATATCAAGAAACAGCTTAGATAGTCGAATAGAGGTATCAAAGAAGACGAATAATCAGCCTGAAAAATCACGGATGAGCACTGATAATGCCGACAGTCAAAGGCGAAGAAAAGGACTGGTTTGGTGATGCTCCATAAAGCTAATTCCCTTCATTTTCAGTGCTGTCAATTATTCCAACATATCATCCCCTTCTTCACCTTTTGAGAGCTATGGTGCAACAAGGGGAAAGTTATTTTGCACCGCACAAATGGAAACTCCTCTGGGATCCCCATAATATGCCCAATATCAACAGAGCTTCATTATTTGGCATCGGGAATGATATTTTTCCAGGAGATCATAATGTAAAGCTGTAGAGTACCTAAGGACTAAATTTTAGTGTATGGATGCCATTCATTGTGTTTTCTTAGCATTTTATTTCTCATATTATGTCAGTTATGTAAATAATACACAGAGTCTGTGGATGTGTGGATTCTGTGTTGGCAAGCTTGAATGAGTTATTATTTGAGAGATGTCAAAATGAATTAACATCATAGATGAACTTAGGTATATCTGATTTTTTTTCACCTGAACAATTTGCAGTTTATCATCCATCAGAGTCCCTCAGGAAAATTTATGTTTTCTTTTAATTTGATGACATAATAGTTGAAGGTTGATCTTTGTCTCTTTGGTGGTGCCTATTTCTCTTTGATTACATTTATTTTTGTTCATCAATGTCAATCTTTTCTTGAACAAACTTTGAATGTGATGTCAATGGGTAATACTGCAAAAGGTTGTGTAGATAAACAAACCCCTGGACTAGTTGTATCTTGCAATTAATATTTTCATTTATGGGTTTCACAGTAGCTATGTTGGATCAATAGGTTACAACTTACCACTTTTGTGGTTCATGGTTTTAATACTTTGGACAACCAAATGAAGTTTTAATTTCTTTTGATGGTTTAAGAGGGAGAGATGAAAAAAACAGATAAACCATATGAACAACAAATAATGAAACAGCTTCAGAAGCAAGTCTATCCACTACAACCAGTATATTCTGGGCTTGAGGTTCTTCATAAGGTAAGAACAACAGTTCACGAGCGTTTGTTGTCTTGTCTGTAGCCTAAGAGCTGCCTATACATTGTGCTATTATTTTTTCAAAGAATATCTCAGTGTATATTTTACTTTTGATAATAGTATGTACTTCAATGAGCGAATGTATTTGAAAAAAAAAAAAATGCAGACGAAACTGAACACAACGCTTGGCATATCATTTCCATAGTTCACTAAATCAATACACATCATATTTGGATGATGTGTATACAACCAAATGAATTAAGACTCATGGATGAATCCCACTTCCCTCACATCATCACATCATGTGTTAGATATGCTCCTTTAACAACATTCAACCCAAATGAACTAATAATCAGAGACTTAATTATTCATTTTACCTCGAGCACAAAAGAACTATTGCCAGTTGACAGTATTACAGATCACTTAATTAATCGAGACATGTGACAAACCTGGGTGAAATGTCCCCTCACATTGTACATTTTATTTCAAAATTCAAGTGAAACGTCTCGATGTCCTATATAAAAGGGAAAATGATATGTTTAACCTTATGTAGCCTCATCTACAGGGTTTTTTTAAAATAAATATACAATCACTTTTTTTTAAGGAAATGTAAAAAGTAAAATATACAATTGCTTATTGAAATATATATATTGTTATAAGAAGTGAAATATACACTAGTACATTTTTTCAAATTTTTTTTTTATAATTTTCATACACTATAGGTGCTGGATATACTGCGACACAAGGAGCGTATTGAGGCTGTAGACATGACCGTAAAATTGACCGACTGTGTGCTCATATAAAAGTATCTATTTTGTTACAAAAATGTGTGTTTTTTAAAATGGTGCATATGCCTAATTGATTTCATGATAGATGAATAGATGACACCTTTTTTTTTATATACTGAAATGACAAAATGGCATTACAGAGGCATGTGCTTTATTTATTAGTTCGTCCAATTGTGTACTTAACGTGGTATGTATTTTTCTTGCACCTTGGGGTTATGTGATTCAAGAATAATATGAGAGAAGTGATTCAAGAATAATATGAGAGAAAGACCACATGAATGCGTCTGAATTTGTTTTGAGTTCAAGCTTTCAATTTGAAACTCAAACTGGTTGAATATGTTACTACTAAAAATCAAATACAGCGGATTTTTATTACTATTGCTATAAAAAAACCACTAAAAAAAAGGACAATCTTTCATGATGAGAGATACCTGGTTTGATATAAATTGTTTTTGTTCTCCAAGAGGAAAATGATAATTTTATTATCAATTTTTCTGAATTACATATTTTGTGTGATAGTTATAAATTTTATTCTTTTTTTTAAACTCTACTATTAATAATATGAGATAAAATGATACACAAAAGAATATATGTATTTTGATACATGACCACAGTGCCTTGCACGTGAAGTTTTACATCCACAACGCTCCGCGGTTTCATTTTGTAATGATAAATAGCATTTCAATCATAGGAGAAACTTGATGTAACCGTTATTTGCTTATAATCAAGAACTCAAAATTCAAGACATGTTTGTCTTTTTTGAAGGACATTGATATTCCAACCCCGAATGCCTAGTTGCCTTAATTACTATTGTAATTGAATATCTTAATAGTATAAGCAGCTTCACTTGTTTGAAAATGATTGTATTGCACTAATAAAGGACTATGGGAGAGATCAGAACACAATCTTGCAGATACAATACAACCAAATTGGATGGCATGCACAGCTTTAAATATATTTAAAATAAAATATAATATATTGAAAGCTGTTTAGCACATTGACAAAGTTCGGGGTTGGATCCTTCGGTTGTTTTTATTCTTCTGATTTTCAAAATTTCTCAAATGAAATGAGTCAGTCCATTCATATTTCATGATACACAATTTCAATTCATTCATTTGATAAAATGAGAAATTCTCTGATCTAGTCAAGTAAAAACAAATACGATAAATTCCCCAATCTCACAGATTATTAATTTAATTATTTGTTTGGTATAATAAATTGGTCTCTATCACCCACCACTATTTTGAACAGGGGACTCAATTACATGGAATATTCAAAACTGTCACCCTTAATCAGCTTTCAATGTCCAGCAAGACCTTGAAAATTTCTCTTAAGGCATGCACATGATATGGTCCCAATTTGGGCCAGCCCTGCTCTGGGCAAAGGCGACCAACGTCATTGTCTAGGGCTCTAATCTAGGAAAGGGTCTCAATAATCACATGATCGATATAATAAAATAAATGAATGGTGAGATGTGTCACTTTTCTCGTGAATTAGTTTTTCTCAATACACATTCTTTTCCAAAATCAAACTTAAAATTTCTCTCATCCGTAAATCTCTCCAAGACATTATCTCCTTCTCTCTATATCGCTCTTCTTAGTCATTGTTTAAAATAAATAGTGATCAAACCTATCATATGCGGTCTGTGCGAACCATATATATATATATATATGTCGATAAAGAATGCACATAGCCTAATGAGGAATATGCTTAAATAAACTCATATGTTTTCTTTATCAACGTATATACCTCGATAAATGATGTATATATGCGGTTCGCACAGATCGCACTAACCGTACCATATCACTACTATACACACACACTCAAACCTATTACTTAATCAGCTTTACAATGCCCATCTTGACCTAAAAACTTCTCTTAATGCACGTCCATGATATGGTCCCAATCATCCATCCACATCTAACTGAGTGGCAATAAATTTATTATGGAATTCTAAGTCGGAAATTCGCATTCACACTTTAAAAAAGTTCACACAAGAGCCAATAAATTCAAAGTCGTTGCATCTGAATGCGATATTTAAAAATTGGATCAGTTCATATTGTTTAACTGGTTAAACAATTGATCAGTCTGATTTTTTATATCATTCACTTTAAACTTTTAATATTGAAACATCTTAATTCATCAGTCCATTAATGGTCAAACCCCTGGTTGAGCCAAACGTTTTTGAGATCCAAACTGTGGATTACTTAAAAAAAAAATGTAGTTTTTGAAAGAAAACTTTAGCATTATGTTATATAAAACTTACAATATAAGAATTGTAAATTTTTTAAAATTTTTTTTGTTTATTTTAATGAATTACTTAATGATGACATCACAATTTGAGTTGAATCACAGTAACCTTTAACTTGATCACTGTTTAGGCATAGCTAGGACCTGCATTTGGGCCAATTTTGTGTTTTAAATGTTCAATGGGGATCCAAATAATTTTTTATAAATGTTGTGTTTTTTTGTGTTTTCAACGTTAAATTCTTGGTGTTTCAAATCTCCCAAACTGCACTACTAAAAGACCTTGATTTCAATAAAAAAATGTTAGGCATAGTTTGCTGGACAAAACCGTCTATATATGATTTAATTTTAAAAAAATAGTTACCTCATCTAATAAATTATATGTTTTTCCAACAAATATAAACAACTGCATCAAGTGTTGCATGGATCCATTGGATTGAAAACAATACATATCTCATCAAAAGATGTATATATCTTCCCCTCTGGTCCCATGGTAGCTTCGCCACTTACTGTGGAGGCATATGGACCGTCCAGACAGAATGCATGTCAGGTAGATCCCATTTATTTAAAAAAAAAAACATTTGCTTGCATGTGAAGACCAACTTGTCCTGTGTTTGCAACAACTGTTCACCAAGTGTTGAATTGAAGATGTCAAAAACACAAACGATCATTTGCTTAACTCTTGCGCGGTTTGCACCAAAGCCAGTCTGGTTTTCTCTGGCAATTTGTGCGCGTCCATCACTCTCTTCAGATCCTCAACAGCGACGCTTCTGTCGCACTTCTCTAATATCCTTCAATTCATATTGTCTCCTTTTCAAAATCTCGCGTTTTTACCAAAAGATTCAATAATGAAATCGTGATAGCAATATCAACAATTTTTTTTTAAAAAAAGTTACCCATTGAGTTTGCAAGCCAAGTGGGAGTCGACGAAGTGTTGGGTGCTGCGTAGGGCGAGCGACTCGCATAGACCGGTGTGGTCTCTCTGCAGGTAGTGCTTCTGGTGCCGGGTCTCGGCCAGGTAGAAGACGAAGCACGAATCACGAGCCAAGATCCGGGTCACGATCCTCCGGTCGAGCTTCATCTGTTGTCGGACCTTTGATTCCCGGGCGAGCTTCTTTTGCTCCTCGTTCGCGCAGAAGATCACCGATCGGAGGTGCTTGTCGATACCGAATTCCTGCGTCGCGTACGCAGGCCTTTTCATAATTTTTTTGTTTTACTTTTAAAACATTAAAATAAAAAACCGTAATAACAGAATCAAAACTTTTGGAGCAATTATTTTTTCAAAATAAACCAAAAGCGAGGCCAAAAAGTTGCTTTTAGAGATTCTATTTTTTAATACTTTCATTCCGAATTCTAGATTTTTTTAAAAAAAACATAATTTTATAAGAATTTCATAAAAGTATGTTTCTTAAAATTCTATTTTCAATTGCTGTTTAAATAAAAAGTTATTTTTTTAAACTCGTATTCAAACATTACCCAATGAAAATCAGAGGTCGAGTTCGAATGATTACCAAGTATTCTTTGTTGGTGGGGTCATGGCTTCCCCAGAAGGCGTCGCAGATTGACTGAAACGACGCGATTCGATTATCGTAGATGACGCGAACCGCTTCGGTGTGACCGGTGATCTTCATAGATACCTGTTTTGTTTGAATCTGATCAGATGAAATGAATCAAACCATACATATATAAAAAAAACAGTTCTATATTTTGTTAGATTTACCTCTCTATGAGTAGGCTTTACAACACTCCCCCCACAATATCCAGTGGCAGTCCTAAGGACTCCATCGACACCACTTAAACATGCTTCAAGATCCCAAAAACTGCCTATATATGTATGAAATTTGATTGATAGGAATTGAAGAACGAACATGAGAAATGTTGAACAACAAGACTAAATTACCTCCAGCGAAGATCGCTTCATCGACGAATTCGGATGGTATGTCAAGATCAGATGATCTGAGGGTGTCGATTTCGGGTCGGATTCGATTTTAGGGAGCAGTTTATACATTTTTGATGGGTTGGGATGGGAGGTCTGAAGGTGTGGGCAAAACCAAACACTGAATTTTGAGAGGATTTGTTGATTTTGTTTGAGATTATATATAGTACTTGAATTGTAATGGGAAAAGCTTTTGTTTTGGTCAACAATTTTAGTGTTTCACATTATTAAAAGGTTCTTCTTTGCAACCGTCCGCGTTTGTTTCGAAGGAGGCAATAATACAAAACTTTTGATACACACCACATGCTTCAAAATCGTCTCTTGGTCAAATGGACTTATTCAGTACAGAAGCACAAAAATGCATATAACATCAAACAAATGTTATAAGACGATTTTTAGGACAAATTTTAAAACTGGGTGTATCATTTTTAAAAAAAATGATACGTGAACAAACAAATCAGATATTTCAAATTCAAATTTTTTTATTTACACCTTGTGATAGAAAATTTTCATTACAATACTGATGAGAATTATATAAATAAATGTTTGTATGGATGATATATGTTCATCAAACAATTAAAAACTTTAATGAATTAAAAGAAATTATAAATGAAAATCACATAAAAGTTTATTAATGGACATGTTTAATCTATCTAAACATGTATTGACATGAATATATCATTATTTTTTTATGTGAAATTTTTTCCCTTATGAGTTTCGTATGAATGTGAAATGAAAGCGGAAATCTGGAAGTCCAAAATTTTTTTTATGAGTTTTGACTATTGACATTAACTTTTATACAGTCTACGGTAGTGGTTGAAAACAATTTTGGATAGCTTTCAGAGATTATGTTTATGCTGTCATCATATTTAAACTAAACTTGTTTTCAAATGCCCTTACGGTCACAACTTTTGAAGAAAGTGAAAATCAAATTTTAGTTATTAAAATAGCTTTTCAAAAATAAAAAATGTGTTTCATAAAAAGCTATTTTCAAAATCTGCTTGAAGTGAAAAAATTGTTTTTCAAATTTGTTTATAAACGGAACATAAGAACCGACCGATTTAACCTGGTAATCGATTCTTAAAAATCATTAGACCCTATTTGGTTCGTGTCATTTTTTTGGGTGGAATTACTTTACCAGGAATCAGTTTACCATGAATTATTTTATCAGGAATCCTGATTCCATCAGACTGTTTGGTTCGCTAGTGGATTTCTCCAAAGAATCATTTTCAAGTGTTTGATTCATACATGAAAAATGATAAGGAATTTTATTTAAATGTCTAAAATCCCTTACTATTATATATATACTTGTAAAATTTATTTATTTATCTATATCACAATAATTAAAAAAGAATAAATTTTTTATAAATATTTAATGAATACAAATAAATAAAATAATCAATTATGTAATTAAACATATAATAATAGTAATTTTTCTAAATCAGTTGAATATTATGAACTGCCCTAAAAACTAAATAACCAATTTTATTAGTTATGATTCAGAGATATTGCTTTAGGCCTAAACCCACATTACACATCACATATTATACTAATTATAATAATATCTAAACCTATCTACAAAAATAAAAACTAAATTTAAAAATATAAATTAATATCTAATGCACCGTTAGGATTTTTCACATCACATATAAAAATTATAACATAATCTTTTAGTTAAAAAATCAAATGACTATATAAACTTATTATATGGGTGGTGGAAAAAAAAGATGAGGCTATTTATTTTAGAAGGGATATTCATATTAATTTCATTAATTTGTAAAGGGTGTGATAGTAATCTAATTTAAGATTCCTGATGAAATTTGAGATTACTACCACAAAGGGTGAGAATCCACAAAGGGTGAGAATCTGATTCCACCCTATTTTCCCACATGCATGAATTTTAATTCTAGTGGGGCCCATAATTACTATCAAGATTACCACCAACCAAACATTTGATTTTATACACTTTCCTGGTAATCTCACATGGAATTAAATTCCATCACAAAATGACACAAATCAAACGGAGCCTTAGTTCAATTGAGCCAGATCAAATCAATTTTAAAATATTTTTTATGAGTAAATGCCGAGACCCATACACGATCTCTAAATTGCAAATGCTCTTGTTAGCTACAAGTCCAAGCCTAAACTTGAACAATAAAAAGTTTTTAAAACATCGACCCATAATATACACGAAATATATCATTGCGCAATATACACTATAGCTTTTAACTCGAAATGTAAGAAAAAATAGATTAATTAAGAATTCATGTAAGATGACCTACAAAGGAACCCCCCATCTAATTCAATCATTAAAATTAAGTATTTTTTTTTTACCATTTATGACCTTAAGCGCGGCAAAGACCTCAAAACCCGAGGACTACAGAAAACTGAATTGCCATCACTTTCGATTCCATGTGGACATGAATGAGAGTGCCTCAAAAGTCATCAGTGAATACACTAAAATTAAATTAAAAGAAGTGACATCATCCTTTTCAGTTGTAGTAATATAAAATAATAAATCTATTTGGGCAAGTTGCATCTTAAAAACAAGTCTGAATCTAGTCAAGTCTGATACCATTAGTATTGAACTGCACAATCTATGAATCGAACTGCACAGACAGTGATATTGTATTCAATAATTGACCATGCAGTTCGATTCATAGACCGTGTAACTCGATTAATAAGTTGTATAGTTCGATTATATTTAGGCCTGACTGGATCCGGACCTCTCAAAATCATTAAGAGAGGTTTTTTTTATATAAAAAAACCAACTTTTAAGAACTTCATAATGAATCTAGACTATGATATTCATAATGTTTAAAGATTAAAGTTACATCCGACCAACCTTTTAATTTCATTTTCATAAGAAAACGCACTATACGAGCTCTTAAATGGGGGCATGCATATATTTAATTACCACCAAAATATAAATATTCATAAATTTTTTAATATATGTGTATCTAACATACACTTTAATGCACCACGATCACCCAACCGGCCATTTTTGAAATTTTACCATAGAGGGACGTTTTGGGCCATTAAATAAATGCATATATTTAATTTTACCATAGAAACGTTGTCGTAATTTCGTCAAAGGGTTGCAGCCGTTTGATTGTGACTCTGCAGACTGAGGGATTATTGATGTTCTCTTTGATTTATTTATTTATTTTGGTGTAGTGAATGTGCTTGCAAGCTGATAAATAATTGTTATTTTTGTTTAGGAAAATGTTAGGCACATTATTTTTATCGATAAAAATAAAAGTATGTCACTCTATTATGAGTTGAATGAACTCATTTTTAATAAGTGCAAGAAAATATTTAATGAAATATATACATTGTCTAAGTGTAAAAAATATTCTATTTTAAATTAAATGAAATAATATCTTTTTTACAAATGTAATTTTTTTTAACAATGTATATACATCAATGGATTGCTAATTAGATAAATCAGACTGCATTTAGGGTTGTAAAAAGAAATGTGTGTAAATGTTTTTAATTGAATGTTTGGGATAGCCTTGTGGATAGTTTCATGGACATTTTTAATTTTTTAAAAATAGTAAATCTCATTTAATGAGTTATATACACATTGGCAAAAAGTATACATTGCTCTATTTCAAATTAAATGGAACAAGGTATATACGTCACTATATCGCTAACGGTATATCATACTGCAATTAGGATTCTAAAAAGGAATGTGTCTAACAACACTCTGTTTTAAATAATTTCTTATTTCATAACCCCATTACTGATACAGAATTGGCTGTATCTCAAAATAGGCTGTACAAGGCATGTCAGGCAGAGGTTGTATAGGAAATAGCTTTTAATTGTCAGACCATGGCATGTGTATTATTTTTCTTTTTTCTTATAGGAGATAGCCTTTAATTGTCAATAATACCCTATATTATTTATTTAAAATGAGAGCTTTAATCATTTTGGAGTTAACAAGCTTTAATCTTCAGATACAATTTAAAACTCTTTACACCCCCATTGTAAACATCGTTCAATAATAATGATCCATGTCTAATTAAAATTTGTTACACTTACAATTAATCTTCATAAAACTTGATAAATATTAAAACTTAATCAATAATATAGGCAACTAAATGTAAGATATGGAGATACCTACATTTTTTGATGATATATATTGATTATACCTTCAAACGGTTTTCATGTTACTGTGAAAAAAATGTGTTAAGAGACAAAACTAGAAAATAAAAATAATATATTTATTCATATTAATGTAACTAGAAGTCTTACATTAAATGATCAATTTTTCACAATCACGCGCATTGCGCATGCAGTTAAACTAGTAAATATTGAATCAGTTGTTCTCCTTGCCTAGTTTAGAGTCACAACTCATGACCAGTCCTATAAATTCATATACCTAATTTAGAGTCACGACCAGTGGCCTGCCACTGCCACTCTCACTTTCCACCCTTCTTCTGCTCCTTCCGATTTTTCTTCTTTTTGGATGGCAGGTTGAGTGAATGTGCCCAAACCTATTGGGTCACTCGCCTTTCCTTTTTATTAGTTTCTCTCGCTCTTTGTTTTAATTCAGACCTATGTAACTTCTTTGAACGTAATATATGGTCTACCGTTGTTTCAAAAAAAAAAAAATTCATATACCTTTTATGAATAATCTTAAAATAAGATTAAAAAAAAGAGGTACAACCTCATTTATAATCTTAAGTATAATCAAACGTGCAAGTTTTGATTTTACAATAGTAATCTATCTATTATAATAATCGAAAGTGTTTAAGTTTGTATGTTCCCTCGTGTGTAATATTTTCATTTCTGATTTTATCCTTAGTTATATATGAACTTTTAATTTTATATTACTGGTAAAAATGAAAAAAAAACCCACATATTTTTAATATTTTAGAAGATAATACGAGATATTCATTAAAATTTATCTTTTTAATATCCATCTCTATTAATGATATATTGAATGAATAGTAGTGATCGTATCATATCATCATATATTTTAGATTGAGGTAATAATGGAATTTAGGTGATAAATAGTCAATTTCTGATCAAATATAAGTTTCAAAGTTTGATCTCACTTTTCATCATTAGGCATTTTTGGGAAAACACCTATATTACAGTCATAAGTATATATCAAAAAATTCTTTCCAACAAAATATTCATCACCATAATCAGAGTTATATTTGAAATATAATGACATTTTAAAGAATTTCAGAAATAACTTAATTTTTGGTTTTTTAATATCTCTCTCTAAAAAATCACATTTTAGCAAAATATGACTCAGGAATGGTTATTTTCAATAATATTATTCAAAATGGTTTAAATTTTACGGGAAAGTCGTTTTTATTATCTATTCGAGAGACATTGTTGATTTGAGAGTTTCAAATGGGGTATTTTTCCAATGTAGAGTTGGTTTAGGTATATATGTAAAAAAACTCATTTTTTGTGAGTAGTTTTTTCAAAATATATTTTTATTTACATGCATATCATGCGTGGGGGAAGACTAGTTATCATATAACGATGTCATAAGAAACGTATGTATTTAATTTTACGATGAATTAAATGAATAAATTTATAAAAAAAATGAAAATTTTTCAACGAGTTATATATCTCGTTGTATAGCTGTAAATGCACATGGATTGTCCTCCTGATTGAATGTAACAGGTGAAACAATATTCTAACAGTCCGTTGGACATACGATGGAGACGTTTGCGTTCAAAAAAATGAGGGCATATTAGACTGAGGTAGCGTTTGGAAACACAGTTTGAAAAGCTGCTTTTAGCTTCTGCAGCTTTATGCACACCTTTTGAGGGTGTAATGATGATGATTTGACAATGTAATGATGGTGTATGCTTTATAAAACACAGATTTCGAGGCACAATTTAGAATAAAATCTAATAATGATGATTTATTTAAGTTGATATGTTTGGTAACAGCTTTTAGCTTTTAAACGATTATGTATTTGACTTGATGTGACATAAAAAATTAAAAACTGCTTTTGAGGTTTGCTGCCAAACATACACTGAGAATTAATGTGGTGTGAGTAGTGCAAAGTGCAAACGCAAATGCGTTTGGATCCACAGTAGTCGTTTCGCTAGATTTTCTACCGTGGAATCCGCCAAGCAGAGCCAAAGTACTGCTGAGAGTGACATGATTGTTCCCTTGGCATCTTATATATCCTCATTTATGAGACTAGTTGGTTTGAAGTCTGAGACTCTTCAATACGTGTATTGTAGCAGGAGCAGGGAAATGTTGTTGCAGTGGAAAATGAGATTCATTTTCTTGACCGTTCCATGGGTTTAATTTGACTCGTATGAACAAACCTTGAATTCATGCTATGGAATTTCCATTGATAACCACAGACATGAAGAGGTGTTGACACGGCACTTTAATTTGACGTCCTAAGGGAGTACACATGCACTTTAATCAAATGGGTCTTGTACTTATTATCTCATGATAAACATATCAAAAGTCAGTATGTATTAAAATTTGATGACAAAATATTTTAATCACAGTGATTTTTAATATTACTATCTTAAAGTGATAAGATTTGATAATCACAAACGTGTTTGACAACTCGTCCCCTCAGAAAAATCTTTCACTGGACGCCTTATTATATATATATATTTTTGGAAAAAATCCAAATAACCTCTTGTAAACTGTATAACTTAAGAATTGATCGATTTAATCAAATTGGTAGTTGATTCTTAAAAACCATTAGTTCAATTGAGCCAGATCAAATCAGTTTTAAAATATTTTTTTATGAGTAAATGCTAAGATTCAAACATATGACCTCTAGGTTGCGAATGCTCTTGTCAGCTACAAGTCCAAGACCGGAATTGAACAATAAAAAGTTTTTAAAACATGGGGGAATTGTCCAGATGCCCCTTGACCAGGGGCTTAATTTTTTTTTGCCCCTGGACTTTTTTTTATTTTTTATTTACCCCTGAAATCTAGTACTTTTTTTTTTGCCCCTGACCAGTTACATAAATATTACATTTCTGTAATTGATTGTTAAATATATGTAATTGGTTATTATATTTCTGTAATTTATATGTGATGCCCGAACTACCCCTTACAGACAGTTACATAAATACAGAAATATAATGTGATACATACAGAAATTATACAAATAATTACAAATATTTAATAGTTGTCTACAAAAATATTAAAATATGCAAATATGTTTAAACACAAAATGATCATATATACATTTTCATTGTCATTACAATAACATCTGTAAGTGCATTCAATGTACGCAAAATTGTTATAGATACAATTCTAAAGTTTTATTAAAATAGATACATCAATTGTTTGAATTATGATGTTATAATGGTATATAGATCGTCCCCACTTATTGCGTGTAACAAGTGAAACAATATTGACGGAGATGTTCGTGTTTGGAAAAACGAGGGCATGTTAGACCGTGTTATAAACATGGTGGTGTGAATAGTGTAAACACAAACGCATTTGGATCCACAATTGTGGTTTTGCTAGATTTTCTGCCGTGGAATCTACCAAGCAGAGCCAAAGTACTGCTGAGAGTGACATGATTGTTCCCTTGGCATGTTACATATCCTCATTTATGAGAGTAGTTGGTTTGAAGTCTGACTCTTCAATACGTGTATTGTAGCAGGAGTTGGGAAATGTTGTTCAAGTGGAAAATGAGATTCAATTTCTTAACCGTTCCATGGGTTTAATTTGACTCATATGAACAAACCTTGAATTCATGCCATGGAATTTCTTTAATAACTAGTGACATGAATTGTTAAAAAATTCCTATTAAAACAAGGGAAATGTCAAAAACCTAGTAAAGTCACAGATTCAAACCAATATGAAAACATAGCAAAATATTCTATAAACAATTAAGAGAGGATTAGAAAAACATATCAGTTTAGTGGAAGTGAGCAGAGACGCTCTGTCCTCGGTGAATAAGGCTCCCTCACGCACAGGATTGAACGGCTCCTACCACTGAGAGATACGACCACCAGAGTTATGCCTCCTCAGGGTGCGAGCTACGAGGAGACCACAATGAACGACCGCGATCCTTTCAGATGCTCAGATCAGATAGAGAGAACGAAGAAGGATGTGGACCAGTCTTCTGTAATGGAAAACCAGAACAGAAGAAGAACAGAAGAAGAAGACTCGCTGTAGGTGGCTCTGGACTTATGATTTTCGCTGATGATGAATGAGGACTCATACGACCCCTTTATATAGGCACTCCAGGAACGTTCAAAAACGTTTAAAAGCAAAATCGATGAATTAAACACGCACATTAAAATTGTTGACCAATTAATTGCGCGCATTAAAATTGTAACCGACCACTTAATCGCGCTCATTAATCAAATTAATTCACGCAACTGACCAATTAATTGGAGCTGTTTTGGAAACGTTTTTGGACGGTTCTGGAAACATTTTGAAATTTGAAATTCAAAATACAAAAATAATAAATGTTGAGTTTGACAAAAAGAAACTCATGCGCATGCGGGCCAAGCCCGCGGAAGGGGCCCAGTTGGCCCGAGGAGAGGGATTTGCACCCCCCTGCGCGCGCGCCCATGTGTGGCCCGTAGCCCGACCCGGCCCAGCCCGCCTCGTGCGCAGGTGCGACGTGTGAGCGCGCACGCCCGGTTAATTAGTTTTTCCACCAGAAATTCAAGCCCACAGGTTAATGGGCTGGGTCTCGTGTGTGCGCAAGTAGGGGTTTGGCCCAACAAGTCTCAATAATGGAACGATGTGTCTCTATGTATAAGGTGAAAGAAGCAAGTGGATATAACCGATGTGGGACTAAATTGTTGGAAAGGAAAATGGGCCCAATTTTTGGTCAACCAAGGAATGGGCCATTTAAATGAGCCCAACACTAACAATCCCCCCTTGACAAAAAATTGTAGGATAAAGAAATATGAATATGATCTGAGCATCTTATACCATGTAATAGGTGAAGGTACCTTTTAGGTTTGAGCCTTCACTTAGTGTAAACTAGATCCAACTGAGAAGCTTGAATAGACCATATCCTTGAATTCGACCCCTTTAGCCAGAATTCACTAGTCACACACACGGTACAGGATATGGGTCCTGTTCTGCGGGGTAGCACGTTACGGCCATATGCTTGTATTCTTTCTTGAATGCCTTAGAGACTTAGCCCAAATCTCAAAGAACGCGGCCCCATGTCCGTGCACTCATATAGGTTAGTTCTCCATGGTGCTTGTGCGGGTCACACCCTGTCCGAAAAGGACTTAAACCCATTAAAAGCACAAACTCAACCTACTTCCGCTATAATACTGTTATCATAGGGATGAGGTAGATGAGTTTTTTCATCTACAGTACTCACAAGTTTACCAATACAGCTTCGTTAACCCCTTGAAAACCATCTTCATGGGATCTCCAATCACAATGGTAGGGAGCCCGCTGCAGGTAATTATATAATGGGCTGAAGCCCCATCCCCCTCGCTGTCTCATGGACTAGTCGTTTGACAAGTCCTTTTGTGAAATGATCTGTGAGATTTCTCTCGGATCTCACAAACTCTAGAGTAATTATCCCCTGAGAAATCAGGTGTGGAATCGATTTATATCGCAAGCGCAAGTGTCTAGACATTTTCTCATTATCATTATTTTGTAATGATTTTGTAATTACAACTTTGTTGTCACATCTTATGGAAATTGCTGGAATAGGCCTTCCCATCAATGGAATCTCACTCAACAGATTCCTTAGCCATTCTGCCTCTGAGGCTGCAATATCCAACGCAATAAGCTCTGATTCCATTGTGGAACGAGCGATCACTGTCTGTTTGATAGACCTCCAAGCTATTGCTGCACCACCTATCAAAAACACAAAGCCACTGGTTGATTTAATATCAACTGAATCAGAGATCCAGTTGGCGTCAGTATAACCCTCAAGTACAGGGGGAAAACCAATATAATACAATGAAAGTGAAATAGATCCTCGCAGTATCTAAATACACGTGTGAGTGCAGTCCAATGCTCTTTATTAGGGTTGCTTGTGTACCTACTCAGCCTACAAGCAGCATACGCAATATCAGGACGAGTGCAATTCATAAGATACATTAAACTTCCAATCATTTGTGCATATAATTCTTGTCCAACAGGTTCTCCCAAATTCTTTTTCAGCTTAATTGACGAATCATATGGTGTATGCACAGGTGAATACTCATACATTTTAAATTTCTTGAGTATGTTAAAGTGTAATGCCAGATGAAGTTTTGACTAACTTTTTCCTAAAATTACACTAGTAAGACCAAAGTCTTTCATATCGAAATTTTTAGAAAGAAAAATTTAGTTTCTCCAATAATGCCCTGATTAGTACCAAAAATTAAAATGTCATCAACATATAGGCAAAGTATAAGACAAGCATCAGATTTTACTTTCATATAAAGACATTTGTCATACTCATTATTTTTAAAACCAAAAGAAGAGATGACCCTGTCAAATTTTTCATACCACTGTTTAGGAGCTTGTTTAAGCCCGTACAGTGATTTCACAAGTTTACACACTTTCTGTTCTTGTTCAGGAACCACAAATCCTTTAGGTTGGTCCATATAGATTTCTCATCGAGATCTCCATGTAAAAATGCGGTTTTGACATCCATCTGATGGATTTCAAGACCATGAATTGATGCTAATGCGACCAATATCCGAATAGTGGTAATTCTAGTGACAGGGGAATAATTATCAAAATAATCCACACCATGTTTTTGTTTATAACCCTTTGCAACTAGCCTAGCCTTGTATTTTTCAATGGAGCCATCTGGACGAAATTTCTTTTTGAAGATCCATTTACACCCAATAGTTCTCTTGCCTGGAGGAAAAGTAATAAGAACCCAAGTATTATTATACAAAATGGAATCAAATTCACTATTAATTGCTTCTCTCCAAAATGGTGCATCCGGAGATGACATAGCTTCATCGAAGGTCAAGGGATCATCTTCAATGAGAAAAGTGAGGAAGTCATCTCCAAATGTTTTTTCTATTCTAGGTCTCTTACTTCTTCTTAATTCAGGTTCATTCTCAAGTGATGGAACAAGGAAAGAAGAAGAAAAAGAAGAAGAAGTCCCTAGATCAGCAGATGATTTATCTTCAGAAGCTTTGGAGATAGTGATTTTCATGGGAAAAGTATCTTCAAAAAAGACAACGTCTCTGGACTTAATAATCGAGTTGGGACTGATCTCAAGGTCTAGATTGTAGGACTAAAAATCTATATGCAGCATTATGATATGCATAACCCACAAATGCACAGTCAACTGTTTTTTGTTCTAACTTCTTCCTTTTGGGAGGAGGAATACTCACTTTTACTAAACATCCCCAGACTTTGATGCAACTAAGGTTGGGTTTTCTACCCTTCCACAGTTCATATGGGGTTTTATCACAATCTCTAAGAGGATCCCTATTGAGAATATGACAGGCAGAATAAATGGCCTCTCCCCAAAGATTTTCAGATAAACCAGAACTTGATAACATGGAATTAACCATGTCACACAAGGTCTGATTTTTTCGTTCTGCCACACCATTGGATTGGGGTGAATAGGGAGCGGTGGTCTGATGGATGATGTCACTATCTTCACACAATTTAGAAAATTCATTCGATGTATATTCACCTCCTCGATCAGACCTAATCACCTTGATTTTTCTATCTAATTGATTTTCTACTTCTGCCTTATAAATTTTGAAATACTCTAGAGCCTCATCTTTTGTACGTAACAGATACACATAACAAAATTTAGAAAAATCATCAATATAGGTAATGAAGTATCTTTTTTCTTCTCGAGTAAGCATACCATTCATTTCACATATGTCACTATGTACTAAGCCTAACAGTTTAGAAATTCTATCAACAGATTTAAAAAGTTTTCTAGGCTGTTTCGCTTGCACACATGTATGACATTTAGAGGTTTCATTAAAATGAGATTTAAGAATCAAATCAAGAAACATCATTTTTTTATGGTATTTACATTTATATGTCCTAAACGAGCATGCCACATTTTATGAGATTCAACATTCAAAGCAGTAGTAGATAAAGGGGAAAAACATTCAAACTTAATATTTAATTTAAACAAACCATCACACACATAACATTTTCCAACAAAGTTTTCAAATCTAGTGATTACAACTTTATTTGCTTCAAAAACAAGTTTATAACCTTGCTGTATCAACAGCGACCCACTAACTAAGTTTTTCTCAAATCAGGAACGTGTTGCACGTTTTGAAGTGATAGGACATTCCCGGACGTGAAGAGTAGATCAACACGTCCTTCTCCAATGATACATGCAGCAGAGTTGTTACCCATTCGCACATATCCATCAATGGCCTGATAGAAAGTAAACAAGGATCTATCAGAACAAAGGTGTATATTTGCTCCAGTGTCTATTCACCAGTTAGTAGATTGACAAGTTAAGTTTAACTCAGGATGGACAGTGACAAACCTAATTTGGGAGGAAGAGGGTGCAGGGTCATGAATCACCACATTCGCTTGGACTTTATTCTCTGAGTCCTTCTGGGTAGGATGGTTGTTCTTATTATTCTGATTCTAAGGAAGGGTCTTTCGTTTGTAGCAACTTCTTGCAATATGCCCTTTCTTCCCACACGTATAGCAATCAGCTTCATCATTGATTTTCTTTTTAAACTGTGGCTTTACATGACCCTTAGCAGCCCCATTCTTTTTAAAAGGTTTGGACTTGGGTTTAAAACCTTTGGCTATGTGGGCTTTGGCTGAAAACTCTTTAGGAAGTTTAGACACCTTATCTTGAAGCATATGCTCATCCTCTATCCTAATAGTGGTCAAAATATCATTCAAGACAGGTATACCTCTATGATGTTTAAGTTTGACAGCAAAATTAGACCAGGAGGGAGGCAATTTTTCAATAATAGAGTAGGCAAGAAAAGTGTCATCTAGAACCATCCCATATTTTCTAATCTCATGGATAATAGTTTTTAGGTCTACGATTTGTTTCATGATGGACTTATTATCAACCATGTTAAATTTAAAAAATTTTCTGACGGCATGTTTTTCTAACCCAACATCTTCAAGACTATATTTTTTTCGTGTTATGTCCATAGTTCGAACATGTCTTTTGTTGTACAAAAAGTATCATACAACTCAGGGGTTAAGGCACTCAAGATTCAACCATGGCACAAGAAATCTTTTTCTTCCCAGGCACCGTCTGATTCAACAGTTTTTCCTTTCGGATCTACTGTTTTATCAGTATCGGTATCCTTGGGACTGTCGGACTTGGTAAGGTCAATGGAAATGGACTCTTTATCAGAAAGGGACTTGGTTTCGCCTAAAGCAGTTCTTAAAATAGAAATTAACCCTAGGGTGGTGAGCCAGTACCTACACTGCTGCTGCCATCTCTTAAAATTAGTACCATCAAACAAAGCCGGTTTTGCAGATAAATCCTCTACAAGACCCATTTTTGAAAACAACAGAATGAGATTTGAAAAAAGGTTTCGGTTAAAATGCAAATTATTCACCTAGATTGTTGAAAAATTCCTTTTAAAACAAGGGCAATGCCAAAAACCTAGTAAAGCCACAGATTCAAACCAATATGAAAACACAGCAAAATACTCTGCAAACAATTAAGAGAGGATTAGAAAAACATATCAGTTTGGTAGAAGCGAGCAGAGACGCTCTATCCTCGGTGAATAAGGCCCCCTCACGCACAGGGTTGAACGGCTCCTACCACTGAGAGATACGACCACCAGGGTTATGCCTCCTCGGGGTGCGAGCTACGAGGAGACCACAGTGAACGGCCACAATCCTTTCAGATGCTCAGATCAGACAGGGAGAACGAAGAAAGATGTGGACCAATCTTCTGTAATGGAAAACCAGAACAGAAGAACAGAAGAAGAAGACTCGCTGTAGGTGGCTCTGGACTTATGATTTTCGCTGATGATGAATGAGGACTCATACGACCCCTTTATATAGGCACTCCAGCAACGTTCGAAAACGTTTAAAAGGAAAACCGACGAATTAAACACGCACATTAAAATTGTCGACCAATTAATTGCGCGCATTAAAATTGTAACCGACCACTTAATCGCACTCATTAATCAAATTAATTCACGCAACCGACCAATTAATTGGAGCGGTTTTGAAAACGTTTTGAAATTTGAAATTCAAAATACAAAAATAACTCACGCGCATGCGAGCTAAGCCCGCGGAGAGGGATTTGCACCCCCCCTGCGCGCGCATGCGGGCGTGCCCTTGTGTGGCCCGCAGCCCGACCCGCCTCGTGCGAGAGCGCACGCCCGATTAACTAGTTTTTCCACCAGAAATCCAAGCCCACGGGTTAATGGGCTGGGCCTCGTGTGCGCGCGCGTAGGGGTTTGGCCCAACAAGTCTCAATAATGGAATGGTGTGTCTCTATGTATAAGGTGAAAGAAACAAGTTGATATTAAATTGTTGAAAAGGAAAATGGGTATACCCAATTTTTGGTCAACCAAGGAATGAGCCATTTAAATGGGCCCAACGCTAACAGTGTTGACATGGCACTTTAATGTTCTAAGGGAGCAGTGGTGGCTCCAAAATTTTTTATAGATGAAATCATTTAAAAAAATAAATTTCATTAATTTTTTTAAAAAATCTATACTTATTATAAAATTATTGAACAAATGTGACAAAATCTATAAAATAATTTTTTTATAAACGTTAATACATAAAAAAAATTAAACAATTAATCAACTAAAGACCCAAACCAGATAAATGATTATCCAAATAAATGGGTGAAGTCAGACGAGTGAAGGAAGAGGGGTGTAATGTTCATGGGTTTTGTTTATTATTCATAGACAATTATGCAATGATGGAAAAGTTTCTGATTACCATACAAAAATGGTAAAGTAAAAAAAAATATATAAGGAAAAGTAATCAAACCCAAATCAATGACTAGATATATGAAACAGAGTAGGAAGATGAGATAAGCTATTGGCGACAACGGTGATCAGTGGACGGACGATGATTGGTGAGTCTGCCGACTAATGGAAGACAAGGGGTCACCCCACGATTTTTTATATAAAATGGGGTAGGGTTTTGGGTTAATATGGGGGCATGGTTTAATTATTGTAAAAAATTTGGTGAACAAACCACAACACGTGTGACCCCAGCTAGTCCCATTTTTTTTAAAGTGAGAATTTGGGTTAATGTTTCATTTAAAAAAAAAATTAGATGGGGTTAATTGACCCCACAACCATACATGTGATGCTGCCCCTGTAAGGGAGTATGTACGCGCATCATGTGAGGACAAATCAAATGAGTCTTGTACTTATCGTCTTATGATAAACATATTAAAAGTCAATATGTATCGGAATTTGATGGTTACGAATGCGTTGGACTTTTCTCACATAAAAATCTTTCATTGGCGCCTTATCATTTTTATTTTCTTTTTATGCTTCTCACTTTCTTTGTTTATCACCTCTGCATTATCTTTAATTTTTAGATTTTAATAATATTATGAGCTCTTTACATAAATCAAATTCTTTATATGTTAAGTTATGCAAATTATCTGGACTTGTTGAATCTTTTTTATTTTATTCAAGGGACGCTACTGATTTGTGAAAGTCAAATATCTCCTGGATTATTTTTGTTTGGTTAAATCGGACGGTTCTAAATTCATTAAATAAATAAATAGATATATTTCATTTGATGCATTTTGGATTATCTAATTGATTCAAACATCATCAACAAAAAAAAAAAAAAGAATAGATGATTCGTTCCCTGCCCGTCTGCTTTATTTTTTTATATACTGTCTTTGAGTTAACATTCTTGGACTCACTAACAACTGTGTGTGTGTGTGTGTGTTTTTTTTTTTAAGAGTGATGCGTTGTCTATTCATTAATTCATTGCCATCTAGAATACTCAAGATCGTTGGGAAAAAATCAAATACATTTTAGATGTATTTAAGAAAAATAAAACAAAACTTTACAAGCACCACTCAATTAGGCACGGCCTGTCGGGCTGGCACGGCACACTTTATGCACTTACTGGGCTGGGCCTTCCTCCCAACATGTCTGGTCCGCACAAGCCTGATCTGTGTAAATGATGGGCCAGTACGGCATAGCCCGCAACACGGTTGGCCTCAAATTGATGAACTTGAACATGCCGTGTCAAGCCCGTTTTGCACCACTAAGGTTGTTACACAATCTTTTTTAATTTCAATTATAGTCTTATACGTTTCGTTTGTACTATATAATCACATTAATGAGATATATACTTCATTAGAATTTTTTTTCATTTTCAAAATGAATTTACAAATTCATTGGACAATTAAAGCCACCACGTGAGAATCTCACAAAAAGAAGAGACGGGTTGTTCCTTAAGAAAAAAAAGAAGAGAGAAAAAGAAAGAGAGAGGGGTTGGGAGGGAGGTGGAGGACGTCCCCGCTGTGATGGATAGTGGCGGCGGTGGCAGTGGTCGTCTCTCTCAAATTTTTCTCTCTCCCTTTGTCTCTCTCTTTCTCTTTCTCGTTCACCCTCCTCCTTTGGCTGCCATTTCCATACCCCCCTCTCCCCCCCTCCTTCGTCAGCCCCCCCCCCCCCCCCCCCTCTCTCTCTCCCCCCGTCACGTTCTCTCTTGTTGCCGCCATCTCCTTTGCTCTCCTTCATCACTCGCAGGCATCCCCGACACGACAACACCTCTTCTTTCTCCCATCCTTCATCTTTTATTTGAAGATGCAACCCACCTCCAGAAAAGACAATTATGGGTGCGATTGCATGTTAAACATTTTTTTTAACCCTTTCATGTTTTTATAAAAACATGTATCTTATTAAATAAAATATATATTATTTTTTTAAAAATCAAAACGTGTAATGGAACTGGGGTTGAAAAAGGGGCTGCACATAACATTATCTTACACCAATACATATGAGAAGAATGAATAACGGTACGTACAACCCCTTTTCCACCTCAATTCCGGTTCATACGCGTTTTGATTTTTTAAAAATAATATATCTTATCTAATGAGATACATATTTTTATAAAAAAAATAAAGCATGTAGTCCAATGAATTACATGAATGTATTTATAGAAAATTGTTAATGAAGCATATGCTTCATTAGTGTGAGTATATGACGCTAGCGAAGCAAATGAGACTAGAATTTGAAGTTGGAAAAGTGGCTGCGTGTAACAATACCTGAAAAGGATAATGTTACAATCAGTTATTTACATTCCAAAATGCACTGGGTTAATATATTTTTTAATAGTTTGCAGTTCATACATGTTATACTTTTTTTGAAGTATGCATTCGTATAAATTAAAAAAAAGACATTTCGTATGAGTTAAATATATAATTTTTTTACCTTTCATTATAGAGTATAAACCAACCGACTAAAGTGTATTCTGTATTAGTTAATTTCATATACTATGCTAGTGACATGACTACTACAAACAAGGCTTTAAAAAGGCCATTAGGAAAATCAATTCAATAAAACAAAATATATAAGAGACTTTCAAACAGGGGTGCTACTTGACTGAGTTAAACCCAAATTAACTTGATTTCTTAATGAATTTGGATCGGAGTTTTAATGTTTGAGTTAAATTTGAATCCGTACCAAGAAACTCAAACCTAATTCGAAAAACCTTGGAACAATTATAGTGCCTTATTTTATATTTGTCAGACGTAAGGCTATCTTCAGCCTTTACTCAAACATATACTTAAATTTCACTTAAAATTTGAGTAAAAGCTTGATTTAATATGATGTGTCTTGAACATCACTTTGTATTTTACTCAAATCTTTTAAAAAATTCACATCTTATTCTAATTATTTTCTATAAACATTTTCAAAGTCCTTTCCCCAAATGTTTTTACTACTCAATTTATTTTCCTCTCAAGATATTTAAATTTAAATTTCTTTTTTGAGACAAGTAGGAATTTAAAAATTATTATCATCCAATTTTTTGAAAAAAAAAGAAAAAATAATATTTTTTTGTTGGAAAAAAAAAAGTAGTTAAAAAACAAAAATGAAGGCATAAGAAAGATCACATTTTTTTTGTTTCAAGAGATGGGGGTAGGAAGACATCTAATATAATTCAACTAAAGGTACCGTTAAAGGAAAAAAAATGTTACATTGAAAAACAATGTGAAGATAAAGAAGCAAAAAAAAAAATGTTAAAAATTTGAGTAAAGATTTGAATCTTTTTGACTTGGGTAAAAATGTGAGTAAAAACTTGATTTGATATGAGTATGGGTAAATGATTGGAGAAATTTTTTTTGTAATTTTTACTTAAATTTAAATTTGAATAAAGATTTAAATATATGATTAGAGATGCTCTAACAAAACTTTTCTTATTCCACTCAAACAAACAACAAAAATTTCTTGTACATCCTTATCAACTCCTGTTACCCCGTCTTATTCCTCCATCCAGACAAGCCAATAAGAAAAACGGGATATACCCGAATAAAATAATCATTAATTGAAGGATGAGACAGACATCAACCTCATGGAATCGGGTGGCCATTACTCGGTTATTTCATCCAGTTGACTGGTTTTTTATAAATATTCAAAACTCAGAGGCTAAAACATAAACTAATTAATCCTGAAACAGTATTAATAAGAGTTGACAAGAACGTGAATTCGTTCATGTATAATTCGAGAATTAAGTTATTCTTAGCCCCCGTTTGGAATGAGAATAAGTCCCTGGATAACCTAGTATTGATTGAAATAGGGATTTTAACATGTTTGTTTGCCTTGTATATCCTGAAATATCTTATGCATAATAAATTGGTATAAAATGATATATGGATTCCAACCAACCCTGTAATTAAAGTTATCATAGGTTATTCCACTCAAAGAATATGTGGGTTCACTGGCAAATCAACAGTCATCACCTTTTATAAATCACTTGTCAAATCAACTATCATTATTTTTTCATCTTTTATAAATCTTTATCCATACTTTATTCACATTTTACCCAAACAACAAAACATTTATTCTTACGTTTATCAACGAGAATAATTCAAAACACAACCAAACACAAAATCATTTTATCCTTATTTATACTCACTTATGCTAAAATAAATGTATAACCAAGAATAAATCATAATCTCATTCCAAAACAGGGGCTTAAAGTTTTTATTGTTCAAATAAAATGTGAATAAAATGTGGATAAACATTTATAAAATGTGAAAAAATAATAATAATTGATTTGACAAAGATAATATATGAATTACAGTCAAACAATTGGTATATGAATTACAAATGTTTGATTGTAATTCATATACCAATTTATACCAATTAAATATGATATACAAATTTCAATTATTTCAGTCATTCAAACATCTATAATACATCCATTTCAACTAATTTTTATTTATTCCCCGTCTATTCTCTAACCAAACGGGACAAAAGAATAATAAAAGTTGAGAGAGAAAACCTCTAACGGTAGGTGGTCGTTAAAATGTGTAGGTGGTCGTTAAATGTGTCCAATTAATGAAATTTGACCGTACAAATAAACACAAGTTAGAACACAGCACACCCACTACCCGTGGCCGACAAAGGACACTCTTATCTGAACTACCTCATTATTATAAATCACAAAAACAAAACAAAGATAGAGTTCACCCTCTTTGGCTACCACAATTTTTTTGTTGGGGAATCTCGAAATCTAAAGTGGATGACCCATTTTGAGTGCGATCATTTTTAGATATTATTATTATATATATAGGTTTTGTCTTACAGGAAACTATGAATTATTTTTCTAAGGAAGATTTAGATTCCATCAAAATGATTTATTTTCTTAATTAATTCATGAAATGAATTTCATTTATGTATTGTCTTCTCTGTTTAAATATGAATTTGTCATAGAGTATCCATGACCAATTATCATTCGAAACATATAATTAGAATTCAAAAATATATATATTAAAAAGACATTTTTGTAATACATTTTATAAGAATGAAATAAAAACTCCATATTTATGTAATTGATAAAATAATATTTATCCAATACATATAAATTTTTAAAACGGTTACCTAGTATATGAACATGTGATGATTAAATCCATTGTAACATAACCTGTGATTTCTACGTATGTGCTGAATTCAAATCCAAAAAATTACACAGGATGCAAATATTTTCCAGATAATTGATCAGCTTCCTTTTGAGATATTTTTCTGTGTGAATACCCTAAACAATTTTAGAGGGTAGATCGATAAAAAAAACAGGAATATATTCTATAGTACAATTTCAAAGGGCGTATAAATAAATACGAATAAATTGGATGCTTCATTTCGCAATTTTCCCTGTAACAAGGACCACTGATCCAACGGTTTCGAAGCGCCTTAAAAGAACAAAAACAAAAAAAATATCAAAACAAAAAACCGTACGTTTATTAAAACTCGTATTTCAAAAAATAATTTGTGAAACCCAAATTTACAACATCATCAACAAATCCCGAAAAAATAAAAGGTCTCACCAATCTCGATCCACTCGGTCTCCCGAGTCACTCCGGGATGGCGACGAGCACCGGCCGCCAAACCCTCCTCAACAGCCTTCCCCGGAGCCCGGCCGACCCGATCCTCTGCCCGGCCCGCCTCACCCCCCACCCGATCCCCTCTATCCCGAACCTCCTCCCTCTCCCCCCTCCCTCCTCCGCCGTCGCCGCCTCCGGAATCGTCGGTGCCGCCCCCCTCGAAGACGGCGGCGGCGACGATACGAACAGATCCTTCAACGATCTGCTCGGCCGATCGGGCGGGGGAATCTCACCGCGGCAGCGGCGGCTGGAGGAGGAGGAGGAGGAAGAGCGGCCGAGGAGGCCGCGGAGGGTCTTGCGGTTGCGATGGCGGCGGAGATGGAAGCCGGGGGAGGAGGGGGAGGCGGAGGGGAGGGGACTCCTCGACGGACTCATCGTGCCGGCCGCCGTCGTGCACTGCCTCGCCAGGATCTTGAACTTCTGCAACGTCGCCATTGTTCGATCTCTCTCTCTCTCTACATGTCCTTTTGGGGGAGTGAAACGAAGGAAGGAATACGGACCGACTGTCTTTCCTTTTTTTTTTTTTCTTCTTTGTCTGTGTTTATTGTGGGTTTTTGGGGGATTCGTTGATGTTTTATTCGGTTTCTTGTGTATTTTGATCGATATATCCAACGGTGCAAACGGGACGGCAGAGGACACGTGGAGGCATCTTGGTGGGGAAGGATCGGAGGTCACGGTTTTATGGTTTGGCCGGCCCACCTCGAGGCGTCAGGTCCAAATCGGTTATTTCCCAATCTCGCTTTTGAACGCACGCGCCTGGGTGATAAATGACCATCTGCCCCTCCTCAATTTCATATATTACCAAAATGATCAGATTCCGATATTCCATCCACTGTTTGGGTATACATTGATCATGGGAAATTCTTTATATAAGTCATGGGAAATTCTTTATATAAGTGTACCGATAGAAATATCTTCAGTACCTCATAAATTTTTTTAATGAGTGCATTAATTTTTTTAGTTAATTAAATTTTTTTAACTATTTGATGGATATATGTCATCCATCCAAATATGTATAATATACTAATGAGATTCTCGATATGAAAAATTTTCACGCTATGATGATTATGACTAATGAGGCATATATTTTATTTATTGGGTATTCACACTTTTTATAAATGGTTTGATGTAATTTATTTAAGTATATATTTTATCTTTTATTAAAAATGTATATAAATTATTAGATATAGTCTATTATTTTAAAAAAATGAAAACATTGAAGATTATATATGAGGAACATTTTCCTTAAAAAGCAAATCAAATTGTGATTGATTATATATATATATATTTTGATATTTAGATCTCATTAGATTTAAAATCAAAATAAGGGAGGGCGGAATTAAAATAATGCTAAATTGATAGGATTTTAACCATTCAAGTAGATTCTTTTATGATATCTTTTATTAATGATTATTATACGTGCATATTCATTTTTCATTCAAACATCCAAAGCATTCTTACTAGAGATGATGTTGTTATCAACTCACACAAATTTCTCTCATATTTGTTGAAAACAATTTTTTTTCCTTCTGGGCAGGGATGAATTTTCACTAATTGGGATGTATCAAATATAAGATAAATTGTATTTTTTTATAAAATTGTAGATAGTGTTATCCAGTGTTCTGATATGCAATATGTGGTTTACGTGCGGCTAGGGTACGTGGTAATGATTTATAAATAAGAGTTCAGTTAACCATTTAAAAACATAAATTTAAAAGAAATCAAACCTTTCATGCCAATAAATATATAATACAAATATACAATGAATCAATGATACAAATCATTCAATCATTCAATAATTCAATGGCCAATTCGCCATATCACTATCTCTCATCCGGTCCTATCCCACTTTTTTCTATCAAACACAACAAAAAAAAATAATAAATTAATTAAATAACAACAACCACACATATAGTTAACACAAAATGAAAATAATTTTCATCAATATATTATTAGTAAGTAGTTGAAACATAATTATCATTAAAAAGGGACCGATCAAGATTTTTAGATTCTCACCAAAGTGGGAATTTGAATCCACCTAAAAGAGATGGCATAGCTTAAGAGATGACAGTATACTCGAGCGACTGAGCCGAAGTACTCGCTGAAGGAGGAATCGGCGTTGAAGAAGAAGATGATAGAAAATCGAATCAAATGGAGCGGCTGAGGGAGGAATCGGCGCTGATTCGCTGAAGGAGGAGCTGTTGAAGAAGATAGTTGAAGAAGGAAACGAAGGACAGTTAGGGCCGGCCACCCTTTTTTTTGTTTACTAATGTTAAACGGGTCAGCCCGTTTAAAAAGTTAAACGGGTTGACCCGTTTAAACTTTCCATTCTTGCGCGGGTGCACAAGCGAGAACGGGCCGCATATGCCCTCCCGTTCCCTGAAACGGTTTGGTCTATGGATTGAACCGACCGTGCGGCCGCATGGACCGCATTCTTGAATAGTGGTGTCACCTTTGATATATATAAGAACAATGTTACAAAAAAAAAAATGTTACAAAATCTGAATCGGGTGCTAGGAAAAGAGAGAACAAAAACATATACACCAACAACAAGACACACATCCACCAGCGGTGAAACAACCAGATCTAGAAAGAAGAGATTTCTAGGTGTAAAACCGTTAATTGATGGATAGATAAAATTAGGGTGCAACTTGGATAGATTGAACCTGATCCAACTCGAAATTTGAGCGGGTTTGGGTTGAGTTTGGGTAACTTGAACTAACCCAAACCTGAAATTTTTATATCAAAATAAAATATTTTAAATAAAATTATAATTTTTTTAAAATGCATGATAAAATTTGAATTGTGTAATTTATTTTTATCTAAAATTTTTCACTTTCTCTAAATAAAAATGTTCTTCATTTTTATCTTTTTTTTTTTTTATCATTGTTACGCAAAGAATTAATTCTTACAAAGTTTTAATTGTTTAAAATAATACATTTTTCAAATCAAACCCGAACCCAACCTAATCCGAATTAAACCCAAACCTAACCCGACAAAACCTGACGGGTTGAGTTTGAGTTGAGCTTCTCAAACTTGAACGTCGAGCTGGGTTAGGTTTCTCCAACCTCGGGTTAAGTTCGGGTTGAACTCCAACTCGACCAAACCGGCCCGAGTTGTACCCTGAATAAAATAAGTGAATAAAAAATATTGATCATAAATTAAATTAATTATTTCGAATGGAAATTCTAGGTTTGATATAGCTGTATGGGTTATAATCCAGGCCCATAAACTTTGCTCCACGCACAGGTGGCCCAAGACCCGATTAGGGAGGGCTCGTGACCCGGATAGTCCACCAATGTGGATCCGGTCTGTCGATCCCTCCATACCCAACGACCAAACATAAATTCAAGTAAATGTTTTGCATTCAATTTTTCAATTAAGGATCATTAATTACTAATTCTCTAAATCCTGACAGATATATTATATCTAGAGCTATCGTTAAACTGATTCTCTAGAATTTAAAAAATATATCATTGATTTAGAAATATCATCAATTGATTAATAAAATCTCAGCAAATTATGTGAAAAACTCTTTTTATAAAACTCTAAGTTTTATATTTGATTGATTTGAACATTGGAGAGGCTTCTGCAGGTCCCCCCAATATTGTTTCCAGCGACGTTTAATGAGAATAATTGTCAACAGCCCAGCGAAAACCGTTGAGAGGAGCAGAGCAAACAAATTCTACTGACCTGAACCCGGATCGCTATTTTTAATCCCTCCAGTAGCTAATTAATTTCAATTACCCCAAAATGTTCAATGTCTTGATATACACAGGAAAAATTAACTGGTAAATGCAAAAATTGTTATATATAACCAAAAAAACGAAGATAAATGTTAAACCCGTGTAAGATAATAAATCCAAGGCTTTGAACGTCCGTATAGAATTTGTAAAACTGTTGAAGTGACTTCGATGACTCAAGCATTTTGTCCTTCATCTTTAACCGCAATTGACTTTCATAATTTTTTTTTTTAATTCATTTGTAAGGGAATGTATTTCATTTTTTTTTTGTTTTTTCTGTCTCTTTGCGATAGATTTTTTTTTAATTGTTCATATGTTCTTTGATCAGAGGTTTAATTTTTTTTATCTATTGATTTTTTTTATTTTTTAATTATTCTTAAAATCTAGTCTTATTTTTTTTTGCTCTTGACCAGTGTCATGATTTTCATCCGTATATTAATATTACATTTCTGTAATTGATTGTTAAATATATGTAATTGGTTATTACGTTTCTGTAATTTGTAATTATCTGTAAATGGTAGATTATGTCGTTGGGTATTACATTTGTAGTTTTGTTGTAGTTGCTATATAAATGTTAGTTTCTATAATTGTTTAGTACATGGATCAAGAAGTAATTCTACTAAAATATTACAATTGCTTATAAATTTATTTAGGTGTTTGACTATTTGTTGTATTTTTTATGTTGCTTGGAAAACCCGTTTTTTGTTATTAAATACATTGAAATTTTAGTTCAATGATATTTTAATAGGTTTTATTTTATCCAAAAGAAAATGAAGAGGATTAAGGGGGAGACTACAACTGATTGTATCTATTTTAATGAAACTTTAAGATTGTTGTTTATAATTTTGCGTACATTGAATGCACTTACAGATGATATTGTAATGACATTGAAAATGTATATATGACCATTTTGTGTTTAAACATATTTGTGTATTTTAATATTTTTTGTAGACAACTATTAAATATCTGTAATTATTTGTATAATTTCTGTATGTATCACATTATATTTCTGTATTTATGTAACTGTCTGTAAGGGGTAGTTCGGATATCACATATAAATTACAGAAATATAATAACCAATTACAAATATTTAACAATCAATTATACAAATGTAATATTTACGTAACTGGTCAGGGGCAAAAAAATAATAGGACCAAATTTCAGGGGTAAATAAAAAATAAAAAAAGTCCAGAGGTAAAAAAAAAATTAAACCCTTGATCAAGGGGCATCTGGACAATTCCCCCATTTTTAAAAAAAAAACCAAAGTTCATTATTTTTTAAAAATTGTATAGGCAGTCCAATTCATCTACAATAATTTTAATTTTTTAAAAATAATGTACAAAAATTAATAAAATATATATTTTAAAAAAAATGATTTATATACTCTAAGTCTCTAATGAATTGTATAGATTTTTTTTTAAAACAATAAATTTTTTTAATGATATATATATATATATATATATAGGGAAGTGATTCGGTGCGGGAATGCGGTCGTGCGGGAAGCGATCACGGGCCGTCGATCACGGGTCCATCGCATCGGACGGTCGGGGGCGATTCATCTCGACCGTTGGATGCGATGGACCCGTGATCGAACAATCGACGTCGTTTCCCGCATTCCCGCACTGAATCACTCGACTATATATATATATATATATATATATATATATATATATATATATATATATATATATGGCGAAGCTAAAAATTAAAACAAAATAAGTAAATCTATCCCTTTTGGCTCCTCCAATATATATATCATTTTTTTAAAACTAATGATTTGGAGACACCTTAATATGTTAATGGACGAATACCCAATTAAATGTACAAATGGAAAATCAAAATAAAGACTCTATGGGACATGAGTACAAGAGAATTCTATCAAAACCCACCAACGTGCCAACAACTCACAAAATAAGCAATATAAATATATAGTTGGATAGCTATTAGGACATATAAGACTAGCATTATTATAACGGGTACTACGTGCAAGTGTTAATTTTTTTAAAACAAAATATAAGTAAACATTATTGAAAAAAATCATTTCATTAACACAAACACAACATATAATATAACTCCACAAGCTACATAAATACCCATGACAACAAATCAGCAACCTACTAACCTCCCACCTAAAAACATACATCACACAAACTAACAATCACCCACTACTCTTCAATCGAAATCCCCTTGAAAACCTCCAAAACCTCCTCCATCGACGGCCTCGTCTCCCTCTCCCCCTCCAAGCATGGCAAAGCCAGCTCCCCCACCGCAGCAACCATCCTCTTCACCTCCCAATCCGAATCAAACCCCAAATTCGGGTCCACCAACTCACCCAACGAGCCATTACGGATCTTCTCAACCGCCATGTTCGAAAGATTTATCTCCTGCCTCCCCCTCGCGAGGTCCACTGCGCGCTTCGACGATATAAGCTCGACCAGCACAACTCCAAAACTGTATACGTCGCTCTTGTCGGTCAATTGATAGCACTGTCTGTACTCGGGGTCCACGTACCCCGCCGTGCCTTGCGGGGCGGTGGACACGTGTATGGCGTCCACCGGGAAAAGACGGGAGAGCCCAAAGTCCGCCACCTGTTGAAAAAATATTATATCTCAACAAATAATAATTTTAAGGAATCAATGTATTAAAAGTCAATAATATAAAAACAAAATATTCGCATGGATGCTACCTTCACCCGGAAGTCGCCGTCCAATAAGATGTTGTTGGTCTTCACGTCACGGTGGACGATTGGGGGATCAGCCGCGTGGAGGTACGCGAACGCCTCCGCTGTCTCGATTGCGACGCGCATGCGGATGGGCCAGGTGAGGGCGTTTTTGGGGGAGAGAGGGCCGTGGAGGTGGTCGGCGAGCATTCCGTTGGGGACGTACTAGTAGACGAGGAGGAGATCGCTGCCGTGGCGGGAGGTGCAGCCGTAGAGGGAGACGAGGTTCGGGTGGCGGAGGCGGTTGAGGATCGCCACTTCGTTCATGAATTGCTCCACCCGCTTGTAGTTGTTCTTGTAGAGGCGCTTCACCGCCATGACGTGCCTGAAGTTTTCCTAAAGAGTTTGAAAGAGCTATGTTACACCTAGTTTTCCCTTGAATTTTATTTTTTTGGGGTCTCAAATAGAGTTATTTGTTAGAATCAATTGAAGAGAATGAATCAAAAATATTATTAGGGTTTGTATCAATATTTATAGTACAAAAGAGGAAACGAGAAAAAGACTAATATACCCTTAACCCTAACATATATATCTTTAACACCCCCCTCAAACTCATGGTGGATCATACACCGAGAGTTTGCTCAACAAGAAGCCATGCCGCTGAAGGGTATGTGACTTTGTGAAAAAGTTAGATAACTGAAGAGAAGAAGAGATATATGGGAGTGATATAGTGCCCGCAAGAAAGTGATGACGGACGAAGTGACAATCGATCTCGATGTGTTTCGTACGTTCATGAAAGACTAGATTGTTAACAATCTGAATGGCGCTCTTGTTATCACAATATAGAGGAGTAGACGCAGAGAGGATGGCGTCCATGTCAGAGAGGAGGCGTCGAAGCCAAACGACCTCAGCAGTAGCAGATGTCATAGCACGATATTCAGTCTCAGCACTCGAACGAGAAACAATGTCTTGTTTCTTGGCCTTCCAAGATATAAGAGAGTCACCAAGAAACACACATATACCAGTCGTAGATTTTCGATCTGTGACATCTCCTGCCCAATCAACATCAGTATAAGCACGAAGTTCAAAAATAGAAGAAGACGATAACAGTAGAGCACAAGATATAGTGCCACGTAGATAGCGTATAATCTGAAGAACTGCCGCATAATGAACAATACGAGGGATAGCGACGAACTGACTGACAATATGCACAGCATATGCAATGCCAGGACGAGTGACAGTGAGATAGACGAGGCTTCCAACAAGATGTCTATAACGAGTAACATCAGAAAGTTGTTCTCCATCGTCAGGTCAGAGCTTAGCATGAAGCTCAATAGGAGTGGGAGAAATGCGATCATCAGATAGACAGGCACGATCGATCAAATCAACAGTATACTTGTTGGGAGAGAAGATAACCACGCGGAGCAGAAGCAACTTCCAAGCCTAGAAAATATCGAAGTTTGCCAAGATCTTTCATCTCAAATTGACGCTGAAGATGTTGCTTGATCGACTGTATATGAGAAGAATCATCGCCGGTGATGATCATGTCATCAACATAAAGCAGCAGAAGAGTACAATGAGGACCAGAGGTGTGAACAAATAAAGCTCGATCAGAGGAACTCGGGACAAATCCAGCAGCACATATAGCATCAGTGAATCGAGCGAACCAAGCGCGAGGAGCTTGCTTGAGACCATAGAGAGCGCAGCGAAGATGGCATACATGACCAGATGGATGAGGAAGACCCGGAGGAGGAGTCATGTAAACCTCCTCTGATAAATCATGATGAAGGAAAGCGTTCTTGACATCAAGCTGAAAAATGGGCCATTGACGAACAGAAGCAACAGAAATCAAAGTACGAACTATCGTCATCTTCGCTACAGGAGCAAATGTCTCATCATAATCAATACCATGCTACTGAGTGAAACCACGGGCAACCAACCGAGCCTTGTGACGCTCAATCGAACCATCAAAATTAGTCTTGATCTTATAGACCAACTTACAGCTGATAGGTGTCGTCCATGGAGGAAGTGGGACAATGTCCCATATATGAGTGTGTTGTAATGCACTAAGCTCCTTTGCCATAGCACCTTATCATTCTGGAATGCCGACAGCCTCACGATATTATTGGGGCTCCCAATGAGTGAAAACAGCTAAAATTGAAAATACTGAAAATTAGGAAAAAAAGAATCAGAGGCAACCAAGCTAAGTCGTTGAGGAGGTCAACGAGTGCGAGGTGGATTGCGACGAGGAGCAACTGGTGCGGGAGCAGAATCGTCTTCTGGTGAAGCAGCATCAGGAATAGGTGTCGGAATAGACGGGATCGTCCCATGTGAAGTATTTTGAATAGAGGTGGACAAAGACGGCAAGGGTGAAGATGGGACTGACGATGAAGAGTGGTCAGGTACAGACGGAATAGATGACTCAGGAGCAGAAGATGACGATGAGAAATCAGGAATAGGAAAATCCAAAAATGTGACTTCCTCAACCGTGGATGGGGGAAGAGGAACATGAGGCGAATGAAGAGCATCGTATGGATGATTCTCAAAGAATGTGACATGACAAGATATCCGAAGACGACGAGCAACAAGATCATAGCATTGATATCCTTTGATCTCAGTACTGTACCCAAGAAAGACACACATAGCGGAACGAGAAGACAACTTCATACGCTCAAGAGGAGAAAGTAGGATAAAACACGTGCATCCAAAAACCCGAAGACGAGAATAATCGGGAGGACTGTGATAAAGACGCTGAAAGGGGGAGATGCCAGTAGTGATAGACGAGGAGTGCGATTGATGAGATATATACTTGTAAGAACAACCTCACCTCAAAACTGAACAGGAACAGAAGCAGAAATGAGTAAGGACAGGGTCGTTTCGAGGATATGATGATGTTTACGCTCAGCAACCCCGTTCTGCTGATGAGCATAAGAAGTGGAAATCTATGGTAGAGTGCCTTGGGAGGATAAGAATCACGAAAAGCACGAGAACAATATTCTCCCCCACAATCAGAGCGAAATACCTTGATGAGTTTGAAAAACTGAGTTTCAACCATTGTAGCAAATGACTTATAGATGGGTAACAAGTTCGAATTACTATTCATCAAATATATTCAGGTATAGCGAGAAAAGTCATCAATAAAAATAACGTAATAACGATTACCACCTTTAAAAGGAATAGGGGAGGGACCCCAAACATTAGAGTGGACTAGATCAAAAGGAGAATAAGAAATTTTATTACTAGTAGGAAATGGAAGAGTCAAGTGTTTTGCCAACTTGCAGCCTACACATGGTTGAAGCTCAGTTTTTGAAAAAGAACCTAAAACTCCGGTACTTATTAGATAATGAAGTCTTGAAGAAGAGAGATGGCCAAGACGGCGGTGCCAAATATTAAAGGAGGGAGGAGAGGAAAGCAAGCGAGCAGAAGCTGCAGAAGATGAAGGAATATGATGATGATCCATGTAGTAAAGCCAACCGTGTCTAGAGCCTGTCCCAATCTGCTTCCCCATACGATGATCCTGTATAAAACAAATAGAAGAATCAAAGGTAATGAGATAATTATGATCAGTAATTTTATCAATAGAAAGTAAATTTAATAATAGGCTAGGAACATGAAAAACTTCAAGAAGTTGAAAACGATGAGAAAGATCAGTTAGAGAACCAGAACTCGACACAGACAGAGGAGTCCCATCCGCCGTACGAATAACAGGAGTGGGAAACAAGCGAGTAGGACGACTAATAAAGGATGCCTGAGAAGTCATATAACGGAAAGCCCCAAAATCAAGAATCTATGAGGAAGAAAGATTACTTGTCGCCGCAGTAGAAGCAGAAAAGGGGGCAGATGAATCATTACCAGTCACTGAGCGAAATATATCATGTAGCTGTTGTTGTTGGAGATGGAGCTGTGCAAGACTCTCAGTGATCTGAGAGGGAGAATATGCCGGTGGATCAGTAGAAAAATCAGAAACAATAGCAGCCGCAGGCCAAGGGTGAAAGCACGGGATGGTGCAGGATCTAGTGAACGAGGCGCTGGAGAAATTATTCCAGGAGCTGAAGTGCGAGGTACATGAACAAGAGGAGCACCATCACGAGCACGCTTACGACATTCAGATTGCACATGCCCAAGTTTATGGCAATAATAGCAAGTGACCCAAGTGAAGCGATTGTCTTGACGATGTGCAACATTGACAGAATTGTGATTAACGATAGGCAGAGTAACAACAGTGCGAAGACGTGTCTCCTCAGCAACCAACTCAAAAATAACCGTATCGAGAGACGGTTGGGTAGAGCGATGAAGAATCTGTGCACGAATATCCTCAAAATCAGGACGGAGACGCATCAAAAATTGGTATAATCGCTGACGATTACGGTACTCACGGTAGCATGTCAGAAAAATACCCTCCATCTGAGGATCCATAGGCGCGAGTTGATCCCAGTAATCAGACAAAAGAGAATAAAAATAACAAATAGAAATCTCCCCTTGATAAGAAGTAGAAATGGCCTAATGCAGATAGAATTCCTGAGCACCATCAGTCTACGTGTAGAAATTCTTAAGAAAGTCTTAATATTCCTTGGCTATAATGAATGACTTCGAATGTTTACGGATATTTGGAACAACCGAAGAAGCAATATAGGCTTTCCACCTGAGAATCGGCTTCCTGTCATGTCAACAATGCCTTAGTATATGCCTCACCTCTGGCCTTGATGGAGGTCTCATTAGAACCCGGTGGAGATGGTTTAAGTGCAGGAGCTAGAGTGGTGCCAGTAACATGACCCAATAGACGATGAAAATCAAGTTGAAGCTCAAGACTGATAGACCAGGTGTCATAATTGTCACTATTAAACTTGACATCGATGATCTGAGTGTTATCCGTAGCCATAAGCCAAACAACGAGAATAACAAAGAAATATATGTCACGGATGAAGAAAATAAGATCAAAGTTACGTGCAGAACGAAAAACTGAACAAAATGAGTACCACTATGACTATATTTAGAGTCCGAATGAGCCCGGAGCGGCCTGATAAAAAAAATACCGAAAGAGCGATGATGGATCCGGGTCGGGTCGGGTCGCAGAGCCGGGGCGGGTCGGGTTGCAGCTCCGGGTCGGGTCCCTGAACTGGGACTGGTGTTGGTCCGGGTCGGGTCCTGGAGCCGGGCGCGAGCGGGTGCGTGCGGACTTGGGACAAATTCTCGGAGACCCGGGATGCTGTTCAGGACAAATTCCTGGGAGATCCGGGATGCTGTCCTAGACGAATTCCCGAGAGATCCGGGAAGATCTGCGCGGATCTGCGCTGATCACGCGACCCGGGTGAGGAGCGGACGACGCACGGGCAGATTTCTGGGCAGGCTGCGGACGGTGCACGCGCGCGGACGGGGCGGCTGGGCACGCGCGGACGTGGTGCGGGCAGTCTGGGCCATGCGCGGACGGCGCGCGGGAGAGCTGGGCACGCGCATGGTGGCGCGGCGTGACGGCGGGGCAACGACGTGGCAGCGACAGGCCTGAGCGGGGCTGCATGGGGCAGCGACGGGGCTGCGCGGGGCAGCGACGATTTCTCGAACGGGGAGTAATGCTAATAGAAAATCAAAGAAAAAAGAAAGGATTAAAGCTCTGATACCATGTTAGAATCAATTGAAGAGAATGAACCAAAAATATTATTGGGGTTTGTATCAATATTTATAGTACAAAAGAGGAAACGGAAAAATGACTAATATACCCTTAACCCTAACATATATACATTTAACACTATTCATTCTTTACCATCATAGTTGGATAGATTACAATTTATGTAAAATAAGTGATCTTATTATCTAATTGGCTTTTTGGTAAATTTTAAAGTACTTTTTTTGTGATTGTATGGTTCACTCTAAATAAATTATGAACTATATAACTTTAAAAAGATCACATAAATTGTTTGTGTTTAGGAATGTGTATGAGAGATGTATGCGTGATATAATTGGAATATAATGTTTTTAAGATGTGTGTGGGTGTTAAAAGATATTATGGACTACCAGGGTCTCTAATTCTGTTCGCTCTTTTCTTTTAAAAAAATATATAAGAATATATTTTTATCCATTATTATATGTAAACTCTAATAAAATATTTCAACCCTCTTAAAAATAATTATAATTAACCGTTTATCCTAATTTATTAGATACTTATCAAAGAGTTAACATACACTGCACTAATACACCAAGAGTAGAACGAAGATGAGTGATCTTATGACTTATCAATAAAAAATATATAATTTCTTTTTGCCTGTTAACCCTTGTCAATTCTTGGATTATTTCACAACCCCAAAACAGAGAAGAGAGTCAGCTTTCACTAAATTATGTAAACAAGGAGGATATACCTTTGTAGACGGTGCTGAAACCGCCGTTACCGAGTTCCCGCGAAGAGCTGAAGTTGTCGGTGGCCTCCTGGAGCTCTCTGTAAGTGAAAAGGTGTTCGTGGTGAACAGGGTCGCAGAGTTCTGTGTCCCATTTGAAGGAGTCCTCGGACGAAACAGAGTCTGATGAAGAAGCGTTCGGAGGGAGTGTTCTACGTTGTCGTCTGTGAAGGCGCTGACAGAAAAAGAAGACGATCGCCAATGCAATCAGGGATCCCCCAACCGCCAATCCAACGACCAGGGAAAAAAAATTAAAAAATGATTTTGAGATATGCATCTTCAACCACACTATCAAAGCCATTCAAATTTGTTAGAATGGTCCAAACAATGTTTTTGGTTGGTTGTTTTTGATAACCAAAATGGTGTACACTCCAGGTATGCTAGTCATATTGATTAGGCATTTATATTTCATTACTTTTGAATTAAAACCATAATTTAATTATACAATAACAACACATTTCGACCCTATCAATAAAGCGGATCTACTAATTAATATCATGAGATATTAAAAAATTCACTAGTTCATCAATATTAAGGCTCCCCATTTGGATCCGTGGTGGGAAAGCCAATACAATGTTATTGGGAGCCACACGATTTGTACTTTTGCATTCTTCCATGCTGATTTAGATCATTATTTTGACTTCTATACTGGTTTTTGGTGGTTTTTAGTATCACTGAATTTTCCAGAACGAGGACATCCCCACTGCGAATCCAAACGGTGACAAAAGAAAATGCAAAAGAAAGTACATGTAACTTACCTATCCCAGTCTTCTTTGTTTTGTTACCCTTCTTCTTTTTCTTTGAAGATTGGTTCCCCAAAGGTTTGATCCACTGACATTCTTTACAGGGAGGGGGTGGCTTGTCCTTATTGCCTGCCAATTCGTGAGAGACATCAGCAATTAGATACCATTAGAAGATAGAATCAACTCAAAAATCAGTAGACCTCATTTTCATAATCAATACTTAAATTTTAAAACACACACAAAAATAAAATGTGCATTTACATATCTCATGCACATCTTTCTGGTACTCGGCCAGTCGTGACGAGTTGAAGAATCTTAAGTATTGGCGCTCAGATAGATGAAATGGAGGAAGCTTCACGGACATGTGACCAGTCTCAAAGAGTAGTTTAAATTCAAAGTGCAAACGGCCTTTGGAAGGATCAGTTTGGAGCCAGTAAGAGATTTTGTAATCTCCATTAATAGTATCATCATCTTCGCAGCAGTTCAATTTATGCCAATCGTGTGCAGGGTGAACATATTTGTCGTAGCAGGTAATGTTGGATATTGGATCGACATGCAAGCAAGATATATATATTTTGTCAGGGTCGTTACAAGTATGTAAGAGATAGAAAACTTTGGATACTTGAATGACATTCAGATAAGGTGTCCCAGTTTTTTCAATTTCACCATAAAATAGAAGGGGTGGGGGTTTCATCAGAATCACAGTCTGTATCTGTGTATGGCATGCTAAAGTGAAGAGGAAGGTGAGAGATGAGGAGGAGTGAGGAGTAGAGGAGAGGAAGGGAAGGTGGAATCCATGGGTAACGAAAGCAACAGTTAGTGGTATAGTTTCTTCAACTCATATTTCCGTGTCATCAGTCAAGTATTTGGACATGTTTGTAAATATTTCACACCTCTCCGTCCTCCTCAAGTTGTGAGAGAGAATTTCTTTTCGTGCTCTTAGTTAACGTTGGGATAAAAATAGAGAATAAATGTTATCTGAATAATAAAATTTCATTCTTAATTCTGGTTAACTAATGACAATTGTACACATTTTATCCTAATTTTATTTTTTACCGCTGTGGAGGGAAAAATATGTGCTCTGTTAAAAGATGACACATGCTGGGGCTTAGATGGGTATTGGCTACCGTATCCGACAACTAAGAACTCGAACCTAATAGCGGAATATCGAGCAGACACTCCCGAATATGTGAGACACAAACAGATTGAATTAGGTATGGTCGGGCAGTTTTACACCTTGCAAGCGAATGCCATCCCGAGCAGGTGGGACAAGATCAGATCGAATCGGGTCTGGTTGGATGGTCTTACATCTCGTGGATGAATAACTAGGTAAACGTCAAGCATGAGACCGTGTACCAACCCGATCAAGACCATGCCCGCACGTCCGTCTGCTCGCGCACCGGTCCCCGCACCCGTCCACGCACTCTCTTTGCGCGTTCCCATGCGCTTCGCCAGAGCATCCTGGATGTTCCGAAATCCTGTACCCAGCGCGTCCCGGATCTCATGGGATCCTGTCCCCTGCGTACTGGGTCCCTCTTGCACCCGGCCAGTGCGCGCCCGGCTCCAGCGTGCCCGACGCAGCGCACTGGCACCCGTGTGGTCGGCCGCCGTTTTGTCACCCCATTGACGATTTTTCAATATTTTTTCTCTCTGGCCGCTACATGCTTATTTGGACTCCGAACATAGTCATATTGATATTCATTTTGTTCAATTTTCGAGCTTTATGCATCTTTGACTGTTTTAGATCTATCAGATATTGTTTGTTTTTATCTATTTCTGTGCACGTACCATGGATTGCAGATATTGTCATTCCTTTGGTCTTGTGACCCTCGAATACTGCAAGTTAGTTAGAAAACATGCTCGAGATGCCGCTTTCTCCTCATTAATGCATTTATATGCTCCATCACCTCTTAATTAGGATCAGATTTATGCATCAACTGCACCTTGCATTGCGTCTACTCAATCACAGTTTATTATAGCTCAACTTATTGTACATTTAAAGGAGTTACAAGACCAATACCAACAACTTTATGATATGTTACGATCACGGATTGATACAAATCTTTCTACCTCCGTTCAATCTGCTTCTACTCCCGTACCAAGTATACCGATTACCTCATGGGTTCTTGATTCCAAGGCTTCCCATCATATGACTTCGGATGCATCAATTCTTGTTAATTGTACAGCATCACATTCTCCTTCACTTATTCGCACCGCTGATGGTGATGGTTCTCCTATGTCTGTCTTAAGCTCTGGCATTCTTTCTGATCATTCACATCGATTCAGTGTGCCTAATGTTTTGCCTGTTCCTAAACTTTTCATGAGTTTATTTTCTGTCGGTCAGCTTGTTGAACTTGGTTATACGATCACATTTGATTCATTATCTTGTTCTGTTCAGGATCGACTTACTGGGAGACGGATTGGAAATGGACGACGACAAGGTGGACTCTATTACATAGATCAGCTTCATGTTCCTCAGCCTTCCGCTGCCTCTGTATGGTTAGATACAAATTTTCCTTCCCTTTCCCCTTTCGATCTTCGACATCGTTGTCTTGGTCATTTGTCTTAGCCTAGACTCTGATATCCTGTTAGCATCGGTGCATTAGGATCATTTTCTCACACAGTTTTTCAACCATGCGTGAGTTGTAAATTGGGTAAGCCCGTGGCTCTCCCTTTCCTTTCCAGTTCGCATATTTCTGATTCTCCCTTTGATTTAGTCGATTCTGATATTTAGGGTCCGTCTCCTGTTTTTTCAAAAGGGGGAAATCGATATTATGTTATTTTTTGCCGACGAGTATTCTTGTTTCACTTGACTTTATCTTCTATCTAGTCGTTCGGATTTATTGCGTATTTATAATTCTTTTGCTACCATGGTTGAGACTCAATTTTCTTGTTGTATTAAGGTGCTACTCTCTGATTGTGGTGGTGAATATTGTTCTAAGGCTTTTTGTGCACTCTTGACATCTCAAGGCACTCTTCCTTAGTTTTCTACTCCTTAGGCTCATCAACAAAATGGAGTTGCTGAGCTAAACACCGTCATATTCTTGAGATGACTCGATCTTTACTTCTTTCTGCATCCGTCCCTATTGAGTTTTGGGGTGAGACTATTCTTACAAGTGTGTATCTCATTAATTGCACTCCGTCGTCCATTATTGGTGGTATCTCCCCATCTGATCAGCTTCACAATCAGCCTCCTGATTATTCTCGTCTTCGTGTTTTTGGTTGCACATGTTTTGTTCTTGTTCCTCCCGTCTTCTTTCGCTCTTGAGCTACGGTCTTATGCTGATGCTGATTGGGCTGGCAATGTTACCGATCATTGTCCCATGACAGGTTTTTGTATATTTCATGGCGACTCTCTTATTTTCTGGAAGACCAAGAAACATGATATTGTTTCTCGCTCTAGTGCTGAGGCGAATATTGTACCATGGCTTCCACTACTGCTATGGTTGTTTGGCTTCAGCGTCTTTTGGGTGATATGGGTGTAATCTTATCTGCACCTACTTCGTTACACTGTGATAACAAGAGCGCCATTCAGATTGTCAGTAATCCAATTTTTCATGAGCAAACAAAACACATCGAGATCGATTGTCACTTTGTTCGGTATCACTTTCTTGCTGGCACACCGTCCTTACCTTATATTTCTTCTGCTTTTCAGTTATCTGACTTCTTCATCATAATCACAATTTGTGTCTGTGTATGGCATGCTAAAGTGAAAAGGAAGGTGAGAGAGGAGGAGGACTGAAGAGAAGAGGATGAGAGAGGAACGGAAGCTGGAATCCATGGGTAACATAAACTGTTAATGGTAGCTAGGCACGGGAGGAGACCATATGGGGGAGGCAACCAGGAATAAGTGTCTGATTTTTAAAGTTGTACTTGGGAATTTCTTTGCCTTGCTTGACCGGCCAATTGACTTGGATGTGGGAATTGGACATACGTCCTCTGTTACCATGTCATCAGTCAAGTCTTTAGACATGTTTGTAAATATTTCACCACCTTCCTCCATCATTTTCAAGGTGGAGAGAATTTCTATTCGTGCTCGCTGGTTAACGTTGGGATAAAAATAGAGAATAAATGTTATTCTGAATAATAAAATTTCATTCTTAATTCAAGTTAACTAAGGATAATTGTATACATTTTATCCAAATTTTTTCTTTTACGGTAAAACATAATAATTTGTTATCTAGTCACTTATTTTAACATTTATTGTCTTATCTTCACACTAATTCTTTAAGCCCCCTTTTTTAAATAACTATACTCACTTATTTCTACAAACAAATAGATTTTTCAGTTTATCCACCTATATTTCACCATATTCCTCTTCTATTCTGTTATACCAAATAGGGGCTACAAAATAGGGCATCAATTATCATCACTACCATCATGATATAGTTTTATGAAGTCCCTCAAGTAGAAGTCTCTTTTGGAGTTGGAAGTTGGTAGTGGTTTTTTGAAATGTATTTTTACCTGTCTTGTTAGTTTGGATCTTATGTTTGTAACTTTGTGTGTTGGATTTTTGTCCTACATCGGTTAAAGATAAAAGCATTGGACACTATATAAAGTGTAGTATGTATAAAGTAATGTTTACTTTAGGAATAATAAGATGTTATGTGCACGGTGTCTAAGCACCGTTCGCACACGCGCACATGTGCGATGACGCAGTGTGACACTTTGTTGACACACTTGACACTTTTCTTTTTGACTAATTAGATGGTGGATATCATTACCATTAGATGCAATCAGGGCCGTCCAAATGGTAGACAAGTCAGATATAATGTGCATCGTTAGATCGATCAGGAATCGGTTACACTGTTCAAGGGGTGCCATTGGAAGGGGTGCATCTGATGATAATTGATCTGGACTGTCGATCTTGTAACTGAAGATCCAACGGTCTAGATTGGGGGTGATTGGGTCTGTTGGAATGTCTTGAAATGGTGCTCCAAAGTCCATTAATATATATGATTTCCTGCCATTCAAACCAATATGAAAATAATTAAAAGCTTTATCTTTACCCTAAAGTTTGTTCTTGTATTGGGTTTCTGCAGAACCTAATACATGGATCTTGGTTTATTTGGGTTCTTCATCAGTATTCTGTTAACCATCATCAATGTAAATGTTGGTGGAAATATCACTTCGAGTTATCCTAGAGACAGATTTGCAGTACCTCTGTGTACACTATCTGGTAGGGGCAAATATTATCTTAAGGAGAGCGACTCTGTAACGCGACTCGAAATGTTTTGCAAAAGTCTTAGTCATTTTCTTTAACATAAGTTGGTCTTTGGGACGTGTTTTTGTAAAGATTTCACCACCTTCCTCCATTTTCAAGTTGGTAGGAGAGAATATCTTTTCACTCTCTAGTTAACGTTGGGATAAAAATAGAGAATAAATGTTCTAAATTATAATAAAAATTTTCATTCTCGATTCAAATTAAAAAAAGGATAATTGTACACATTTTATCATAGCATTTTCTTTTCCGTGAACATGATAACTTGTTATCTAATCACCTATTGTGGTATTTACCATCTTATATATCTTCACACTTATTTTTTAAGGCCTGGATTAATATTGGAATAAGATGTTGAGATAAGGAAATAATTTGGTTAAATCATATGTTACCCCATATGGCATAAGAAAAAAAAGCGGATAAAACATGGACAATTGTCCGTATTTTGAGAGAAAAAGTAGGGTTTGTTCTAGGTAAAAGGTAGAATAGATTTTATCCCCATTTTTTGACCTCTCATTTTGTAAAACATGCACAACATTTATGACTGTCATTAAAAAAAAAAACAAAAATAAAAAACTTCATAAAACAAAAATCAACAATATTAATGCACCTTTAATACAAAGGGTAGATTTGGTTTTTTTTTTTTTTTGAAGTTATCATATATTTTATATCATGTGATCCCAATGCAAAGTTAATGATAAAAACATAAAAAATTGGGATAACAAAATACATTACCAAATGTAAATATGAATAAAAATAATACTTTTTTATCCTCATAAATTATGCTAACTTATTCTAAATATTTATCAATTTACCAAACTAGGCCTAAGTCTCCATTTGGGTAGCGAAATAAACTATCTTGGGAAAGATACTTATTCTAGTATAGATAAAATACAATTTTTTTTATTCTGTTTTAGTTATTCTTATTAAGAAATATAATAATTTATTTTTGTTGTTTGATTAATCATGGATAAAGTGTTAATAAAATATTAATAAGATGTACATAATTTATAAAATGTGAAAAAAATGATTTGATACAAGCAAAAAATATTTTTTCAATTTTAACCCTCCAAAAACATTTAATATATGTTTGGCCCAAGTCAATTTTCATTGCAAAACCGGCCCTGGAGTCAGTTAGACCAGGTCAACGCTGCCACTTCTGATATATATTTTTTCTTTCATTTTTACATCAGTGCTACTACCTGGGCTCCAGAAATTAAGTCTCATTTGTGAGCCCTAATAGGTGGCACTCTCCTACTGGTTCCCTATTTGACTTTTTTTAACCACCAAAATGAAAATGACAAGACCACCCTTCTTATAATTTTAAAAATTGGTTCCAACTAACTAATATCCTCATTAAACCTCGTAACTGAATCCCAAAAAGAGCGGCACCATTAAATCCTCTCCCTGATGTAACATATTTTTAAAAATCTGAAACACCATCACTGCCTGGTGAAAAAAAGAACACCAACCACATGTTATCAATTATGATACAGTAATGTATCGAAAAATCAAAATGAGCAAATATGGTCTACATACTACTGAGGATTGCACATAAAATTCATAAAAAGTCTTCAAAATGTCAACAATAAGCAATTAAATATTAATCAATTATACATTAATCAAATCTATAAAAATAAAATAACAACCTTAAAAAAATGGGTTGGAATTCAAATTTAGATACAGGTGTATCTGGAATTTGAATTAACAAATACACATTCTATACAAGTGAATGTGCACTGTATTTGAAAATCTTGAATCTGAATGAGTCGAATAATGCTGATACAAAATTAAAAAATATGATGAATGACACATTATGCATAATTATCTACAAACACACAATCATAAACGATTTTACAGATCATATTTGGTACACAACAATGCATGTAAATCAAGATACAGGTCATGTATTTGAATTTAAAATGAAATTCAAATCAATACATGTATATGATGATTCAAAGAAATGACGAAAAATCAAAATCAAAATAATGTATTCAGATCCAAAAAGGATTAGTCTGAATGGATCGCCATTGTTTGCACTATAAACTGGTCCAAAAAAAAACTAAATGAATCAAAATTCTTCTTTTATCTAATAATCGAACTGAAACAAAAATAAAATTCGATGTTTGTTTTCAAATACACCGATCCATCTGAATTTGAAAACTAAAATATCACAAAATCTAGTAAGTTTTGGGATCCAAAAATCCTAATTTGGATGTATCAATTTCTAATTGCACCCAAATCAAATCACACATAAAAATAAAATTGAGAATTCACCTCATATACGCGGACCAGATCTGAATTAAGAAATGAAATTGATATTTGTTTTCCCATCCCCCAATCATTCAGAAACAGAAATGGACAATCGTAAATGATTTGGACGATTCATTGAAAACAAATATTCAAAAACGAGAAAGATATCTCAAATCATAACTATCCCAGGATTAATGGGGCGGTTATGAAATGCTAAAATGATTAATTAGGGAGGGGGGGTATTATAAGTATTTTAATTTTACCACTTCATGAGGCTTGAGATGAGGTATATTAAATGGGGCCAAAAAATTATTATTATTTTTACATAGCAAGAGACATGATTACAAATCACATTTCCTATGAACACGTTAAATGTTCAACTTCAACCTTAAATTATTTTATGGGTAGATTTGATGGATTCACTGTGAATTTTTCTTTGTTATCCATAATTTTTTTAATCAAATTTATTAATCAAATATATCCATAAGAAAATTTAAAATTTTAATATTCAAGATTCAAAATTGCAAGGTGAAGAGGATGGTCATTGTGGTGGGCGAGCGGCCTTTCCTGGTGCTTGCACACAACTCTAAGCCCCCGTTTGGATACAAAATATGATTTATTCTTGGGTATTTATTTGTCTGAGTATAGGTGAGTATAAATAATGATAAAGTGATTTTGTGTTTGGTTGTGTTTTGAATTATTCTCGTTGGGAATCGTAAGAATAAATGTTTTGTTGTTTGGGTAAAATGTGAATAAAGTATAGATAAAAATTTATAAAAGGTAAAAAAGTAATGATAGTTGATTTGACATGTGATTTATAAGAGGTGGTGACAGTTGATTTGATAGTTGACCCTCTTATTCTTTGGTTATATTAACCTAGGATAACTTTTATTCTAGGGGTTGATTGGAATCCATATACCACTCTATTCTAGTTTATTCTGGCACACTTTATCTGGGGTTATCCGGGCTTTCCAAACGGGGCTCAAATTTTATTCGGGGTTTATCCGACATCCAAACGGGGGTTAAAGTTATATATGTTGCTCTTGTCCATCAACTAATAGCATTGGTGGTACTCGGGGTCCACGCACTCTGACACGCCTTGTGGTGGCGTCCACCGGGAGCAAGCTGGATAGACACCAAAATTTTTGTTTAACTGGAAAGGTAGGCATGAGTGTAGGGCTTAAAAATTAGGCCCATGACTATGCTCCATGTACCGGCGGTCCATGACCCGATTAACGAGGGCCTATGACCCGGATGACCACCATTGTGGATCTGACCCGTCAGCCCCTCTATACCTAAGACCGACCATCAATCTGAGTTAGTATATTCATTATTTAATTTTTAAATTAAGGATAATCAATTGTTCATCATTTTCTGCCCCTCTAATGAGTCTTAAACCCTTATGATGCATCAAGGGTTGTACCGCGAATACAATGTGTTACAAAGCTTACTCCATAACAACTATTTTTTCTCCCACATAAGCTACCTACTTGCCCCCCTCCCATATCTTTTATGAAATTGATTACTGAGTCCCACACATTTTCAGTGTAGAACCTGTCATTCTTGAATACCATCTGGAATAGGCATTGAAATTGTCGATGGCTTCCTTGTAACTTTGTAAGAGAAAATGTGGGCAGGGTAATGAGCCCTGCCGGGTTCTGGGTCCGTTTTGAAGGAGGATCGAAGTATTGGTCAGGAGTGATTTGCATATTTTGTAGCCGCAGAAGACGAAGATCACCAATGCAGTTAGGGAGACATCGACAAATTTTCAATCAGCTGTCCTTCCATTTAAATAGAGACTGATCCATGTTGCAAATGGGTCACAAATGAGGTAAAAAAAATCTAAAACAAAACATAACATAAAAAACTATCTTCTTGTGTTCTGGAGGAAGATCGTTTCCATATCTCGTGAGGATGCACGGCTCTTAGAAGCGGGGGAGGAGTCGTACAAACATTTTCTTCATGGTGTCTTCTCTTTCCCAAGGCGTGTTTTCTTTCCTTCATCTTTTTTTAATATTTTCTATGTTTTCTCTTTTATCTCCAATTCTCTCTCTCTCTCTCTCTCTCTCACACACACGCGCGCGCTTTCTTGAGTAGATCTGGTTTTAGTCTTGAAGGATTGGATGTTGAGAATCGTAGAAGAAAATCGAGCCACATGTGCATATGTGTCAAAATAATCAATACCACCTCTTTGTTTAAAACCTTTAGCAACCAATCTGGCTTTAAACTTATTTATGGAACCATCAGCATTAAGTTTTCTTTTAAAAATCCATTTGCAACCTATGGTTTTGTCACCGGTAGGCAAATCAGTCAAAGACCATGTTTTATTCATCATAATAGAGTTCATTCATCATTAATCGATTCTTTCCAAAAAGAAGCATCTCGAGAGTTCATAGCATCCACAAATGATGAAGGATCATCTTCTATATGCAAAGCATACATGGACATGTTAGAATAGCCTTTTGATCTCCTTCTACAAGATTGATGAGAAAATCAGAACCAAAATTCTTTTATGTTCTAACTCTTTTACTCCTTCTTGGTTCTATGTCCATAGAAGGTATAGAATCATCTATTGATTTATCCTCAATCAAAGTAGGATTATGATTTGGTAAAGAATTAGATTCTTTCTCAGAACATGATCTAGTCATATTCTCAAAAAATTATACATTAACAGATTTTATAATCTCAAAAGAGTCTAGATCCAGAAACCTATAAGTTATGATGTTTAAAGAATAGCCAATAAACGCATATTTATAGGTTTTAACTCCCAATTTTAGTCTTTTAAAATCAGGCTTTCTAACATAAGCAAGACACCCCCACACTTTGAGACGATTAAAATTAGGTTCTTTTAAACCATAATTCATAAGGAGTAGAGGATGTATGTTTGAAAGGAACTCTATTCAAAATAAAACATGCAGAAAGAATGGCTTCACCCCATAAAGAATATGGCAAATCAGAACCAATTAACATTGCATTAACCATTTCAACCAGGCTTTTATTCTTTCTTTCTGTCAATCCATTTTGTTGAGGCGTATAAGACGCCGAAAATTGATGGATTATGCCATGAGTTTCACAAAATTTTGCAAACTCGTTTGGGTAGTATTCACCAACCCCATCAGAACAAAGAGCCTTGATTTTGTGGTTAAGTTGATTTTCAACTTCCCTTTTGAAAGTAACAAAATTTTCAAAAACTTCATCTTTACTTTTTAATAAGTAAATATAACAATATCTCGAATAATCATCAATGAAAGTTAGTTAGAAAATATTTGTTTCCTCCTCGTGTAACATGCTTCTTAAGATCACATACATCGCTATGAATTAAATCAAGTAAACAAGAAGATCTAGATACAGATTTATGTGATTTTCTAGTGATCTTAGATTGCACACAAACATGACATTTATTAACATCAAGCAATTCACATCTAGATATCATACCCAGATTATGCATGTTTTTAATAGATCCATAATTCACATGTCCTAATCTACCATGTCATAAAGATAAAGACTCAACCATATAAGCAGAAGAGGATCCATTTATTAGATTCAACTTAATCATCCCATTACAAGAATATCCTTGTCCAATGAATACACCATTCCTGGACAGTACAAATTTATCAGATTCATAAACAAGCTTGAAGCCCTTCTTGTTGAGATAGTCTCCAGAAACCAGATTCTTTGACATGGTGGGTACATGAAAAACATTCACCAAAGTAAGTGTCTTTCCAGAAGAGAATGGAATTCCAACGGTGCCTTTGCCTTCAACTTTGGTGAGGTGGTCATTCGCCATCTTCACTTCATCTCTGTCACCAAATTTTTCATAAGTCTTGAAAAGACTTCTGTCTCTGCAAATATGAATGGTTGCTCCAGTATCCAGCCATCATCCATCATCATTTGCCACAGCATTAGCCTCGCACACCGTAGCCATCAACTTGTCATCATCAGTCACGCTCTCCTTCTGATTTTTCTTGAGCAGTCAGCAATCTCGAGCAATGTGATCGGGTTTGTTACAGAAGTAAAATGGTCCTTTTTTGGACCCCTTGTTCTGGTTCTTGTTCTTGTTGGGATGTTTCTTCTTGAATTGATTATCATTCCTTTGCTTGAAGGCATTGTTCTTGTTCTTGGATTTTTCATCCTTGAATTTTTCATCCTCAACAAGATTAGCCTTCGATTGATTATCATCCTTCGCGTCATTCTTTGCAAGAATGCGCGAATCCTCTTCGATGCGGATATGATGTTCAAGGGACTCCAAAGTGTGAGTCTTCTCATCCTGCTTCATCTTCTTCTTGTAACCATTCCATGTGGGAGGAAGTTTGGATATGATAACTCCCACAATGAATGATTCAAGAAGGTCAGCACCGGCGTCTTAAGATTACTGACGATTAGTAAGAAATCATTGACTTGCGAAATGATAGATTTATCGTCAGTCATCTTAAGATCCATGAAATTACCGATAAGTAATTTCTAGCTACTTGCCTCCACGATGTGGTATTTGTTGTTCAGCACCTTCCACATTTCTTTCGCCGTGGTATAGGTACGGTAGACGCTGTAAATTGATGGTCCGAGCGCATTCAGAATATGGCACCGACATAGGAAGTCGGCCTCCTTGCGCTTCTTCCTCTTGTCCTTCAGTTCTGTAGTGTCTTCAGCAGTTTCATCTGGAATGACTTCCAGATTCTCTTCTACGATATAGAAGAGGTTGATGGCGGTGACGATGAACTTCATCTTCTCTTGTCAGCGGGTGACGTTGTCTCCATCGAAGCGTTCAAGGCGCACAAGGTCCTGGTTCATCACTTGAATAGAGTGGACAGCAGTGGCTCCTTCCAATGATAGAAGATTTGTCTAAAAATTGTTGGAAATCGGGACAATGGAAGGAGGCAGAACTGGTGCTAGTGTTTCAAGGATCAACTGTTGTTGAATGCTTTTAGACAAACTTCTCCCGTTCCGGTATGAACTGCGAGTACACCTAGGATTGATGAAGTGTTGGCTTTAGGATATAATGAAGCCCTCTCTTGGTGTTGAGAACAGAGTGTGTACTCACTGTCTCAACCTCTTAGAACTCTCTGTATTTAGAGACTGATGATGCTAACTTGTAATTGAGAGAAAAGAAGATGAGTTGTTTTGTTTTGGATCTAAGGGTTTGAATTTATAGGCAACAAAGTGCCTTTTGATTCAAAATGAAGCACCCTTTCATTATAAGGAGTTACAATTACCGTTCGATCGGTGGTCCACTGTTTCCACGAGATCGTGCGGTCCAGATCGTCCATCACAAGATGCATCCCTTCCAATGACATCTCTTGGTGATTATAACCCGCATCAAAGGTCCACCATAAGGTGTCCACCAAAAAGACTTTATTAGAGTCGATGGGGCTCTCCTTATAAGCACTCAAATTTTTTTTACAAACAACCGATGTGGGACTAAAGAATATGACCACTTTCATCTTCTAAAAGGGGGACCACTTAATCCCAACTATTTTAATTCCTTTTGAAAATACCCAACAGTAACAACATCTCATAGCTATAGACATCTGATTATGTGTAACACAGCCAAGACTCCTTATAAAAACTTATGGAGCTATATAGCCTATCGTCCCTCGTGCACATGTTAAGGAGACCACACTGCTCTTTCGAGAGTACAATTTTGCTAGACCAAAATCAAATATATTTGGATGATAATCGTGGTCTAACCAAATATTTTAAGGCTTAATATCCAAGTGTAAGATCCATGTGTCACAACCATTGTGCATATATTGGATGTCTTTCGCGATGCCTGTTGCAATTTCAAGCAATTTCTCTTGGCTTAGACTACGTCTAGCCTCTTCATCAAAGATCAAATCTCCAAGTGATCCATTAGGCATATTGTTAAATTATATGTGTTATCTCTGTTAGTGCATTACACGTGTAACTTCTATTCATTTGTCTATATAAAGGGATTTAACCCTAAGTGGAATACAAGGATTCCCATTATTCCATTCCCTCTTCGTAACATGGTATCAGAGCCACCACCTCACAAATCCTAAATTTTTTTTTTGAATCCTTCATTGCCGTCGTCGTCGTCGTCGTCGTGCCGCTCCTGCCGCTATGCGCCCTGCCGCGCTTGCCGCCGCCTCTGCCGTGCCGCCCAGCCCCACCCTGCTGCTGCCGCGCACCGCGCCACCCTACCGTTGCCGCGCCCTCTGCTGCGCCGGCTTCTGCCACACGCGCCCGGGATCCTGCCGAGCGCCTGCCCTGCCGCGCCCGGGATCCTGCCTGGGTTGCCTGGGATCCTGCCCGACCGCCTGGCCCTGCAACATCTGAGCGCCTGCCCTTGCCGCGCCCGGGAACCTGCCCGAGCGCCTTCCCTGCCGCGCCCGGGATCCAACCCGAAATCCTGCCCAGGTTGCCTGGGATCCTGCCCAGGTTGCCCGGGATCCTGCCCTAGCGCCTGGTCCTGCCACGCCCGAGCGCCTGCCCTTGCCGCGCCCGGGAACCTGCCCGAGCGCCTGCCCTGCCGCGCCCGGGATCTTGTCCGGGAGTTTCCAGCCTGTTCTCCTAGCACGCGCACCGGATTGTCTGGGATTTTGTCCGCGCCAGCCTGTTCGTCCAGCCCGGATCATCACCCGGATCCGTCCGAGAGCACTCCTGGATCTGTCCGAGAGCTTCCCGGGAGCGACCCGGACCAACTCCCGGATCCGTCCGAGAGCCTCCCGGGAGCGACCCGGATCAACTCCCGGATCCGTCCGAGAGCCTCCCGGGAGCGACCCGGATCAACTCCCGGATCTATCCGAGAGTCTCCCGGGAGCGACCCGGACCAACTCTCGGATCCGGGACCCGACCTGGAGACCCGGCCCGACTCGGCCCGACCCGACCCGGCTCGACCCGACCAGACCCGAACCGGCCCGACTTGGCTCGACCCGACCCGACCCGATCCGGATTTCACCTCAGGTCGCCTCCGACCGCCCTGCGAGGCCCTCTGTCGCCCTCCGGCCGCCCTTTGCCGCCCCCGGCCTCAAAACTTCAAATCACTTAATCGGTCATAACTTCCTCTCTGGAAGTCTGATTAAGGTGTTCACGGAGTCCATTTTGATCAATTTTTCATCTCTGACATCATCATCTAGTCTTTAGCAAATAAAAGGCCACTATTTTATGGGGTCTGCTCAGTCCTCTTCGTCGTTCATCTATGAGGGCATCTTGGGGGCTGCTCCTGCTATGGATCACTTTAAACCGCGTAAACGAAGACCTACTAAGAAGCGTCATAGACCGAGAAGACATGGACATCGTCTTCCTCTTATTGCCGCCGCCAGTGCTATTCCTGCTTGACTCCATTCAGTCACAATTGGGTCAGCCTGATCAGATCAGTCAGTGTCTCAACCACCTGATTCTGCAGCAGCCTATTTCTGGTTCTTCTACTCCTTTTGCATTCTCTTCTACTACGAGTACTCCTGTTTATTGGATATTTGATTCGGGTGCCTCACATCACATGACACCTGATAGTTCTGTCCTCACTGTATGCTCCCCTGCACCCTCCCACCTACCTTCGATTCATACTGCTAATGGCTCTCCTTTGGTCATCACGCAGTGTGGATCGATCACTACCACCTCTGACCCTACTGGCTGACTTTCCTTGCCATTTGTTTTGCAAGCTCCTGACCTTTTCATGAATCTTGTGTCTATTAGTCGCCTGTGTGATTCTGGATTCACTGTTACCTTTACCTCTTCTGGTTGTTTTGTACAGGATCCACATTCAAGGCGGAGAATTGGTGTTGGTCGTAGGATTGGCAGACTATATTATGTGGAGTATCTTCATCTTCCTGTACCCGATCCCTCAGCTTTCTCTGGTGCTGTCACCTCTGATGCTGATTTGTGGCATAAAAGGTTAGGTCATGTTTCTGAGTCTCGACTTAAAGATCTTATTCAATCTGGTGATTTAGGTCGTGTTTTCTTTTCTCTTCTTTCTGTTTGTGAGGGTTACAAATTGGCCAAACCTGTTGCTACTCCATTCTATTCTAGTAATCATCAGTCCTCTAGTCTATTTGAACTTGTTCATTCTGATATTTGGGGTCATTCTCATATCACATCAAAGAGTGATTTTTCGTATTATATCAGTTTTATTGATGACTATTATCGTTTTACCTGGATTTATTTATTGCGTCATCGATCTGAGGTCCCAAAAATATATAAAGTTTTTACCACTATGATTCACACCCAGTTTCAGACTCGTATCAAAATCTTTAGGTCTGATTATGCTCGAGAATATATTTCTTCCGCGATGCGTCCTCTTCTTCAATCTCATGGCACCCTTTTTCAGCAATCATGTTCTTATACTCATGAGCAGAATGGTGTTGCTGAAAGAAAACATCGTAATATTCTTGAGACCGCTCGTTCCCTCTTACTTTCTTCTTCAGTCCCTGGCACATTCTGGGCTGAGGCTGCTCTTCTATCTGTTCATCTTATCAATATCACTCCCTCTTCTGTCCTCTCTGGTATGACTCCTCATGAGCGCCTTTACTCCTCCAAACCTGATAATAGCAGACTTCGCACTTTTGGATGTACTTGTTTCATGCTTCTCCCTCCTCATCAACGCACTAAGTTGGCCGCTCGGTCAGTCAAGTGTGTATTCTTGGGGATTAGTTTCGAACACAAGGGATATTGCTGCTACGATCATGTTGGAGATCGTTTTTGGATTGTTCATCATGTGTCATTTGTCGAGGATGTTCTCTATTTTTCTTCTCCACCCACTGCACCCACTACCTCCTCCCCTCCTGTGCCTTCTCCTGTTCAGGCCTCTCCTCCTTTGCCTTCTCCTGTTCAGGCCTCTCCTCTTGTGCCTTCTCCTGTTCAGACCTTCACTATTGAGTCTCTACCTCTTCTCAGGTCGTCTGTTGTGCTTGAGTCCACTCCTAGTTCTACTCTCTCTGAGCCTCCTCTTAGCACTCCTGCAGCCAACTCCTCTGGTTCTCCTAGTTCTCCTTCTATTGTGTCTCCTCTTGCTTCTCCCACAGATGACTCCGCTGGTACTCCGCCTTCCACGACTGATGCACCTCCCTCTGATGTGGATCCTCGTCCCTCGACTCGCTACCCTTAGCGTGAACAACATCCACCTGTTCGCTTTAGTTTTGACTCTGGACCACCTGACCGATTTGGTTTTGCTTCAGTGAGCACTTATTCTCCACAGTTCAGGCTTATCTCACTGCTATCCATGTCCATCGTGAGTCCAGATCCTATCGAGAGGCAGTTGAGTACCATGAGTGGCAGCAGGCCATGAATGAGGAGTTTCAGGCGTTTGAGCAAACACAGACCTGGATGTTGTTCCACTTCCGGATGGCGTTACACCTATCAGTTGTAAATGGATCTTCAAGATCAAACATCGACCTGATGGATTCATTGAACGACATAAGGCTAGAGGTTTCACACAGGAGTATGGCATTGACTATGAGGAGACCTTCGCTCCCGTTGCTCAGATGACTACTGTCCGCACCCTTCTCGCAGTTGCTGCTGTTCGTCGATGGCCTCTCTTTCAGATGGACGTGAAGAATGCCTTTCTTCATGGTGACTTATCTGAGGTTGTTTATATGCAACCACCTCCAGGTCTCAGCACTCCTCCTCAGCATGTCTGTCGTCTTCGACGGGCTATATATGGTCTCAAACAGGCTCCTTGTGCCTGGTTTGAGCGTTTTCGCAACGTTATTCTGGCAGCTGGTTTTGTTGAGAGCTTTCAGGACCACTCTATGTTTATGCGATCCTCATTGCAGGGCCGGGTTATCCTTCTTCTATATGTTGACGACATGATTATCACTGGCAATGACTCCGCCGGTATTACTTTGGTCAAGAATCACCTCAGTCGACAGTTTCAGATGAAAGATCTCGGCACTCTTCGCTATTTCCTTGGTCTCGAGATTGCACAGAGTGATCGTGGGATTCTGCTCTCTCAACAGAAGTATACGGCTGACATTCTCGAGCGCACTGCCCTCTCAGATACTCGCAGTGCAGATACTCCTCTTGAGCTTCATGTGAAGCTTCGTCCTACAGATGGTGAGCTTCTTCCAGATCCAACTCGGTACAGACAGATTGTTGGTCAACTTGTGTATCTTTGCATCACTAGACCTGACATAGCTCATGCCGTCAGTATTGTTAGTCAGTTTGTCTCAGCTCCTCGATCAATGCATTATGGTGCTCTTATGCGTATTCTCAGATATTTACGCGGTACTATCACCAGATCGATCTATCTGTCATCCTCTTCACATCTGGTTCTCAGGGCCTACACTGATGTTGATTGGGCTGGAGATCCAACCACTAGACGCTCCACCACTGGATTCTGCATATTTCTTGGAGATTCCATCATTTCTTGGCGCAGCAAGAAACAGGAGGTTGTTTCACTATCCAGCACTGAGACTGAGTATCGAGCCATGGCCATCACCACTAAGGAGATTGTTCATCTTAGACGTCTCTTGGTGGACCTAGGAGTTACTATGACTGGTCCTACTCCTCTTCATTGTGATAACCGCTCTGCTATTCAGATTGCCAGTAATCCGGTTTTTCACGAGAGGACCAAACACATTGAGATCGATTGTCACTTCTTTCGTCAGTTGCAGAGACATTATCGCTTCCGCACATCTCCTCTGCCGAGCAGCTTGCTGATTTCTTTACAAAGTCACATCCAGTTCCTCGATTTCAGTTTCTCCTTCACAAACTCACTTTGTATGATCCATCATGAGTTTGAGGGGGGCTGTTAGATTATATGTGTTATCTCATTATGTGTGTAGTGCATTACACGTGTAACTCCTATTCATTTGTCTATATAAAGGATTTAACCCTAAGTGGAATACAAGGATTCTCATTATTCCATTCCCTATTCGTAACACATATATTAGAGCTCGTCTCGACCCTTCACAACAGAAGCCAAGAAGCCTTATAATATTGAAGTAGTGGATTTTTCCAATAGTTGCAACTTCATTGATGAAATCCTTACCATTGTCATTGGACTTCTCTAAGATCTTTACAGCAATGGGGTGACCATATGCTAATTTTCCTTTATAAACACTCTCATAACCTCCCTGGCCAAATTTATTTTGGAAGCCATTTGTTAACCTTTTTATCTCCCGGTATGAGAATTTTGTTGGAAGCATTGAACGAAAATCTTTCATAAATTTTTTCACATTAACATTATCATTGCTAGTTTATTTAGAGAAGACATTGTAGATCAATGAGTCCCTCCATCTGAACATGATCAGAAATGCAACTATTAATATAACAATAGTTGCGGTGGCTACGATGACCCCTGCAATTGTGAGGGGAGATAATAACAGTCATTATAGGATAATTCAATTTCTAAAACAACATCGATTATTTTTAACTTTAAGAAATATCAAGATATAGATAACTGTCACTGAAATATCTATATTACTATATAAAAGTCTCTTAACCTAAAAAAATCTGTCATTTGACCATTTTACCCCTAGTAATCCATTTAATCCCATTACAATCCATTTACACCATTTTAATCACAACCATTTTACCCTTCCAATTCTATTCAATACATCATTTTAATCAAATTCATAATTTGTTTCAATACATATATTTCATCATATAATATATTTATTAATTTACTGATAAAATCGAATATCATAATATCATTAAGATAAATGGATGCTTATAAAATAAAATGATATTTAAAATATAATTCACTATTATAAAATGAAATGATATTCAAAATATTATTATCTTATAATTAAAATTATATATCATAATATTGTAATGATAAGGGGATGTTTATAAAATTAAAGGATATTCAAATATAATTCTTATTCATATATTCATTAACATTCATTGCAACATATGATTCATGGACTATTTAAATTTTATAAATAAACCTTACATATCCTATTTATATTTTAACCTTATATATCATATTCATATTTTTTTAAAACGATAATGCATGGGGCTCCTATTCACATTTTAAAACCTTATAAAAAATGCAATAATAAATATTAAATGCATGGAGTTAGTGTTCAATTTGACTTACGCTTAAATTTTTGTTACTATAATTTATTAAAAATTATTAAGCATTTAGTGTTCAATGTCATTAATTTACATAGAATCCCAATACCATTTATTTACATTTAATTAGACTAAAATCAAAACAAAATGAAACCCTCATATTAATCCTCTCACCATTCAATCCCCCTCATTTTCAAGAGATGTTGACCGATGCATTTTCAAGAACCAGTACATTCATTTACGTGCCATTGAATACCCGTTCTTCATCCCCATTTCTATGGATAAATGGATATATCATTTGTATCTTTTTTTCTCACTATCTTTTTTCCTCACTCTTTAAATTTTTTTATCTAGATTTAGGAAGCTACGTTAATCTTTGGTATATATGATTGATACTTTGATTCATCTGATAAATTATATGTTGCAGTTACATTAAAAATATTTTTTTTCATTAGTTTCCCTTTTTTTAGATGTTGTTCGTAGTTCATTTGTCTTTGTGACATTTTGATTTGTATATCAGAAAATAAAAAAATGTATTAAAATGTGTTCTTTACATGGGCTCTGTATTTTTTTTAGATAGCAATTTATCTGCTCATCGTTACATGTGTTTCTTTCTTTGTTATTTCAAAAGTCAAAATATGAAATCTCATAAAAAAATTATTTTTTCTCTTAACAGATTCTACTTCATTTCTGTACTCTGGTTGGAAGTGGCACAGGAGTGGATCTGGTATTTATTCATAGATCTTTTGCAATATAATTTTTTCTCATGAAATTTTCATAATCAACATAGAGTATTATTTCCCTTTCTACTGGTGAAATATATTTTAAATGTCCTTTCATTTTATAAGCATCCCCCAATCATGATAATATTATGATATCTGAATTTAATTATACACTAACAAATATATAGACTGTTTACCCAATTTAAATGAAATTTCATATCCGATATTTTTCCTCTTATTTGTTTTTCATTAAAAAACATTTTTTGCCATCTTCTCATTTTTTAAATCCAGTGATTTTATATTAGGTTTTAAATTTTAATATGAATTGACTATGGTTTAATTCCATACATTTTAGGACATATATAAAGGATATTCTAAAATGTATTTAAAGTTTATTTAATTTTAATTTGAATTTGTCTGTTTTCTAATTTTTAATTTTTCATTTGCATATAACTTAGAAATTTTGACAAAAAATTGATTTTATCCTTTTCCTAATTTTTATTTTTCATTTGCATGTAACATATAAACTTTGACAAAAAATTTGATTTTATCCATCTCCTAATTTTTAATTTTTCATTTGCATATAACTTAAAAACTTTAACAAGTTGATTATATCTAGAAATGGCCAAAAATTGAATTTCATAGGTTGTAGCATATATATAAAGGATATGATGATATCTATTAAATTTTTATTTAATTTTTAAGATGAATTTATGCATCTTCTCATTTTTAAATTTTCATTTGCATAGTACTAAGAAATTTTCATGTTAATCATATCTACAAATGGCCAAAATTTAAATTCTATAGATTTTATATTATATATTAAGGATACGATGATATCTATATAAAGTTTATTTAATTTTTAATATGAATTCATCTGTCTTCTCTTTTTTTTATTTTTTTCATTTGTATAGTATTTAGAAACTTTGATGTCAATCATATCTACAAATGGCCAAAAATTTAAACTTTGATAGTTTTCTAATCTGATCGAGGATTTTTAAAATGTCAATAAAATTATGAAATCTATTTAAACTATATATTTAAATTTGAATGTTGAATCTATTTTTGTTATGGATATTTTCAAAATCACAAAATGAACTTTCAATTTGAGATATTTTCCATGATGTAATCAATAGAAATTTATATTCGATTTTGAATTAATATCTAAATTATTTTTTAAAAAATATTATTTGGATTTGATTAAATTTGTCACTTTATAAAAGAAAAAAAATGTGAAGGCGTGCATTTTCATTTGAGTATATATCTAAAAGCTGGATGTTATTATTACATATTATTTCTTAATGTTATTTGAGTTTCACAAATCATATTTAAATGTCATCATTTTTTATCCAAATATTAATCTATTTAATATATTTATAACAAGTCATGTAAAAAATGAATGTCTTTAGAAAAAAACTCAAGTAATCATGTAAGGGAATGATGACCGCATATAAACATTCACATATCTTTATCTTAAGACAAAAAAATAACTTATCATGTACTGTCAGCTACATAGGAAAAAAAAATCTCGTAGAAACCAGATATGATATCATCATATAATAGTTCATGAGAATCATCCAGTAAAAAAAATTAACATCTTATACAGTAGGAACGATTGCCCATGATAGTCACCATAATGAATATGAAGGAATTATTTTACAATCCATTTAATTTGAATTTAAAGATTGTATTATTTGATTCTTTTGAAATGATCAATTATATAAGGATACTAACATCATTTTGCTTCGATCATGTTTTAGGCCTAATATACTTAAATATGATAGTTTACTTTCTTGTTATTTTTTCCCTTGATTTTTAAATATTTTTTCATTCTGTGTATCAATTTTTTTTAAAAAAAATGCATATGGAATATTGTCTACTGTAATATGTTTTTTTGCATGTTTGGCACCATATTTTAAATTTTGTAAGAGCTTTTGACTAAGGTTCAGTGATATATAGTTTCATCTTAAATATGAGTTGAATCACTATTTATTATAATCAAGGGTACGATAGTCAATGATATACATTATATATATATGCATATTATCACAAAATCTATTAATTTGAGTTTTTTTTCAAGAATAAATTTCATTAGACAATCAAAATTAAAATAATATATTGAGCAACATATAATTAGTTTTAGAACTACATAACAGATATTACGAGTATGCTATTGTAATTAAATTATTGACATGAATGTTACTCAAAAATTGTATTAGACTTTGTTCATGTGCATTTGCACATGCACAACAACTAGTAATAAACAAAAGGCTAAAAAATATCAATGTGAACAGAGGTGCAAGCAAAGTAAATTAACTATAGTAATCTTGCTTGTTCTCTTCTTAGTGCCTGCAAAGTCTTGTACCATTCATATAATCTACTAAAACATTTTGATATTGGAAATAGTAATACAAAATATGAGTAGAGGCATCTAAATACTATGCCTTAATTTGATTATCGTGTTTAACATTACTATAAGCATGAAAGGTGTTTTTGTGTGTAGAGATAGAGGAATAATATGATATGGATGCTATATATACCTCCAAAATTTTTAACCCCAAAAAATACCATCACTGTCACATTACCATCCAATTCAGTAAAGTTCTTTTTTTTAATGGCAAGAGATGATCTATAAAATAATCATCTAATTTTTTAAGAGAGAAAGGGGACTTAACGCAACTAAAAATTAAAACAAAGATCCAACAAACATTGAGATCCTCCAACAAACCACAATTCTGAAAAAAGAAATAAAATTCAAAAATATATTAATTAAAAGCTGAAAACCCTAAATTACAAGTCTCTCTTTTATATTAAAAATATACTAAAAATAGTAAAAACGGAAGTTTAAAAATAGTAAAAACGGAAGTTTATTGTAACTAAATTTAGAGAATCCTAGAATATCTTCGGAATTGATAGAAATAAAATCTGAGTTATTATGAAAGAGATATTCAGAATTAAAAAGTTATTAAAAATAGTACAAATGTCATTTTTAGGGCTTAAAATAGAAAAAAAATGGAAAAATAAGTGTGCATTGCGGCGTACCGATAGTTTTTGAAGATCTTCTCAATATCTAGCTCCAGTAAAAATTTCAGGAGATTTCAATTTCGGGGCGCCTTTCATTATCTGGTGGATACTATCCGACTCGAAAAAGGATCCAATTAGCTTTCCATATATAAGGTGATAGAGCATAAAATTAAATTTGTCAATTATCTAAAAAAAATCATATCAATTTTTTTTAAAGATCCAATTAGTTTCCATATCAAGTAGCAATAAAACATAATCGACGTCCCATGGTCCGTCACTCATTTTTATCGGTCGTCTGGTCCCTCCTCTTCCTCTGTCGAGTTTAAAATGTGAATATGGAAGAAGTACAAATAAATGTGAATTTTCTAAAATGAGACCTACATATTAAGAAGTGTGTAAATTAAACAAATTCATATATATCTTGGGTGTAAACATATTCAAGGGGTATAGACAGAGGCTTGATAATGCACTCACAGACTTACTGACAAAATGATCCGGTGTGATTAAAAAAAAAAATACTCAAACACAGATGAAGAAGATTGCATCCCGAGCTGAATAAAAAATCTACTAAAATGAAAATATTGATAGTTGCGAGTCATCTTGGTTATTAATAGGCACAAATTCGGGTCTTATCAGACCCAATTAAACTTCAAAAATATCCAACCAACCTTTCATCCTTCTTTTACCCACAAAAACAGACCAAGTTTTCTATGTTTGGTAAACACTTGGATGTTTGTTTTGAGTATTAAATCCCTGCAAATCTTTACAAATTAAATACAGAACCATATAATAGAAACTGTGATCCAGTCAGTGCCGAGTTCGATCAGTTCAGTCAGTACCGAACTGCACCACGTTCAAATCGAACTGCATCATTTATAAATCGAACTGCACAACAAATTGTTGGGTATATTTTTACTCTCTTATTGGATACTGATGATACTTAGGAATTCATATTTTCTTCAATAGTTGATTGAATCCAATAAGAGAGTAAAAAATATACCCAACAATTGGTTGTGCAGTTCGATTTATAAGTGGTGCAGTTCAATTTGCACGTAGTGTAGTTCAGTACTGACCGAACTGACCGAAGTCGAGCACTCACCAGCCCATATAATAGACCTTTTTATTGCGGATAGTCATCACAAAAAAAAAACGCAGATCACATGCTATTAGATGTTAGAGATGTGGTATCCTTTATTGTATCTGCAGAAGAACTTTGTAGCTCAAATAATGGTTCTACCGTGGATGATGGAAAGAATGGCTTTGGTGGAATTTCAATGCCTTCATGACTTCCCTCCAACATCTCCAAAACTGTATTTATCGAAGGTCGATCCGAGGGATTTATCTGTATACACCACAAACCTGTTAGTACCATCTTCCTAGCAATGCACAACCCTTCATCGACAAGCGCTATTTCATTCCATTGATCAAGTTGGATATAAATCCAATCAGGAAAGTATGACATATTAGATTGTTCATCTTCAAATTCGGTGTTCTTCCTTCCTACGATCATGTCCAGTAACAACATCCCATAGCTATAGACATCAGATTTATGTGTAACACAGCCAAGACTCCTTATAAAAACTTCTGGAGCTATATAGCCTATCGTCCCTCGTGCACACGTTAAGGAGACCACACTGTTCTTCCGAGAGTACAATTTTGCTAGTCCAAAATCAGATATCTTTGGTTGATAATCACGGTCTAATAAGATATTCTGAGGCTTAATATCCAAGTGTAAGATTCGTGTGTCACAACCACCGTGCATATATTGGATGCCTTTCGCGATGCCTATTGCAATTTCGAGCAATTTCTCTCGGTTTAGACTACGTCTTGCCTCTTCATCAAATATCAAGTCTCCAAGTGATCCATTAGGCATATATTCATATATTAGAGCTCGTCTGGACCCTTCACAACAGAAGCCAAGAAGCCTTATAATACTGAAGTGGTGGATTCTGCCAATAGTTGCAACTTCATTGATGAAATCCTTGCCATCGTCATTGAAGTTCTCTAAGATCTTTACAGCCATGGGGTGACCATTTGCTAGTATTCCTTTATAAACACTCCCATAACCTCCCTGGCCTAATTTATTTTGGAAGCCATTTGTTAATCTTTTTATCTCTCGGTATGAGAATTTTGTTGGAAGCATTGAACGGTAATCTTCCATAAATTTTTTCACATTAACATTACCATTGCTAGTCTCTTTGGAGAAGATATTGTCGAACAATGAGTCCCTCCATCTGAACATGATTAGAAATGCAACTATTAATACAACAATAGTTGCGGTGGCGACGATGATCCCTGCAATTATGAGGGGAGATATAACAGTCATTATAGGATCATTCATTTTCTAAAACAACATCGATTATTTTTTAACTTTAAGAAATATCAAGATATAGATAAATGTCACTAAAATAGTAAACAAACGGCTAAAAAATGTCAATGTGAATACCGGGGCAAGCAAAGTAAAATAACTATAGTAATCTTGCTTGTTCTCTTCTTAGTGCCTGCAAAGTCTAGTACCATTCATATAATCTACTAGAACATTTTAATATTGGAAATAGTAATACAAAATATGAGTAGAGGCATCTAAATACTATGCCTTAATTTGATTATCGTGTTTAACATTCCTATAAGCATGAAAGGATGTGTTTTTGCGTGTAGAGATAGAAGAATAATATGATATGGATGCTATTTATACCTCCCAAGTTTTTAACCCAAAAATATACGATCACCGTCTCATTACCATCCAATTCAGTAAAGTTTTATTTAATGGCGAAGAGATGATCTATAAAATAATCATCTAATTTTTTAAGAGAGAAAGGGGACCACTTGGAAAGAGTGGGAGTTCTTGGGAGAAAAAGGGGAATCACATTTCTGAAAGATGACATTTAATCGGATGATGACTTTTAATGTTCTTGGAAGCGCTGGCTGCCCCTGTCCTCGAGAGGGAAATTCGACGAGCGATCTTTGACTCTTATGGGGATAAGGCCCCCGACCCGGACGGTTTTTGCATGCGATTCTATCAAATATACTGGCAAATTATTCGTGAGGATGTCATTCAAATGGTGGACGATTTTTTTTTGGGCACCCAAATTTACGCTGCATAAACTCGTCTTTGTTTTCATTGATCCCGAAGATCGATGGGGCGGTGGATGTAGACGAGTTTCGGCCGATCTGCATGGTGAATGCATGCTACATGATTATCTCGAAAATGATGGCGAACCGCTTGAAAGCGGTCTGTTCCACCAACACCGACGATTCGCAGCATGCATTTCTTCCCGGGAGGTTGTTACAGGAGGGCTACTTTGTCTCACAAGAGATAATCTCCTCCCTATACAAAGATAAAAGACGGGGTTTGGCGCTGAAACTCGACTTTGCAAAAGCATACGACAACATCCACCACGACTTCCTCTACCAGATTTTGAACAATCATGGTTTTGATCAAAACTGGCAACGGATGATCCGTCAATGTACAAGCACTGCCTACGGCTCTCTTCTGATTAATGGCACTCAAAGTGGCTACTTCCCATTGCACCGAGGACTCCGACCGGGTGACCCTCTCTCTCCCATTCTTTTCGTGATGGTTGCAAACGCTTTGAGCAGGATGTGCAGGGTGGTGAACGCGAACGGATGGCTCCATGGAGTCACAAGCTCCACTGGGGGAACAGAAGTCCTGATCGTCCAATAAGCTGATGACATGATGCTCCTGTGCGAGGCATCAGAAGGGTTGATCAGAAGCATTCGGTTCATCATCTGGTGCTTCACTTTGGTCTCTGGGCTTAGTCTAAACTGGCGCAAGAGTGCCCTCTACGCGATAAACGTGGAGGAGGAAGAGGCGCACAGGCTAGCGGGGATTGTAGGATGTGGACTTCAATCGCTCCCGACCAAGACTCTAGGTCTACCTCTCGTGCGCTCCAAGCTATCCAAGGACGATTGGGAACCAATGATTGAACGGTTTCAGAAACGTCTTGCGGGGTGAAAGGGGCGGATGTTGAGCGCGGGCGGCAAGCTCACACTCTTGCATGCCGTGCTGTCGAGTATCCCGATTTTCTTCCTCTCCGTATTCCGAGCTCCCGAAAGCATGTTGGACCGCATTGACGTAATACGTCGAAGATTCTTATGGCAGGGTTCAGATGACTCAGTACAGAAGCCACACTTGGTAGCCTGGGACACAGTTTGTTTGTGCAAGCACGATGGTGGTCTCGGGGTGCTCGACTTGAGAACTATGAACAAGGCTCTTCTATCCCATTGGCTGTGGAGGTGGGTGGAGGGATCGCACAGAACGTGGGCTTGATTGTTAGTGGACCAATACGGAGGGCACGGGGTGGGAGACCGTCGGTGGCCTTCGATCTCGACGAGAACAACGTTTGTCTGCAAAGCCATTTTTGGGTTGCATCACGAGTTCTCATTGGCAATACTTTGGAAGGTCGGGGATGGTCGGGGAACACATTTTTGGTACGACCGGTGGTGCGGCCCCAGACCCCTTCGGGAAGAGGTCCAAGATCTTTTACGGCTCGCGGTACGGCAAGAGGGTAGCGTCTCCTCCTTCTGGACTGGTACAGGCGCAATTCATGGATAGGAGATCAGTCTTCGGTGAAACCGGTTGACCGAGGAGGAGATCACCCAGCTGGCTTTGCTTTCGGAGCGCCTACCTTGTGTGGGAGGACCGGTCGGGGGAGACAGAGGACACCGCATGTTGGGCTCTTAATACGGCTAAGGGTTTCTCGGTCAAGGCATGCTACAATTGGTGGCGCGCGGATCGTCCACGTGCAATGTCGCAACCAAATTTGGACAAATTTGGCGGCCGAAGATTCCACTAAAGGTAAAAATCTTCATGTGGTTATTGTATCAAGAACGCCTCCAAACGAAGGTATATCGCGCAAAATGGAGACCTTCTGAACCGGTGAGTTGTGTCCTTTGTGGAGAGGAACCAGAGACGATTGAACACCTCTTCTGCCAGTGCAAGGTCTCGAGAGCCCTATGGGACATTGTAGGGGAGGTCGCATCTTGGGCGCCCTTCATTCATTGACACCAAATCCATGTGGGACGCGGGGAAGTCTCTCCGTAGACCTGAGAACTCAAGACTTGTCAACATCATTCTCCGATCAGTGATACCGGCAGTCACATGGGCAATTTGGAGAACAAGGAACGAGACGGTCTTCAGGGGCTCGCGGGTCTACGTGGAGAACATGTGGAAGATGGTGTCTCTCTCTATCACGGAGTGGGGACGAGGGATTGCAGGGGTTCGGGGGATTTCTCTCGACAAAGGCTGGTTGGACATCACATTGTAGTGGCATAAAGTTGCGTGGGAGGGAGGCTCTTGGAGTAATTGGTAGATACTACGCCTACTAATCATCCAAACCCCCCAGGTATTTTGTTTCTGTGCCATGATTGTCCTTTTTTTGTTCTTCTAATTGTTTTTTTTCTCTATATCCTCTCATCCCCAGTTCGGACTTGTAACCCACTTTTAATTATCAATGAAAGTGCCGGTAGCAAGATCTACCTTTTTCAAAAAAAAAAAAATCTAAAAAGCCTTTGTAAATCTTGTATATTTTCAAAGTTTAACAATACATAGTTCTCAATTTCCAATAAAAAAACAAAAACTTCTGCGTCCATACCATTGATCCACAGTGTTTCAGATAATTTTTCAAAGTTTCAAAAGCCCTCCAAACAATGATATCCAAACGGTGACGAAAGAAAATACGAAAGAAAGTACATGTAACTTACCTATCCTGATCTTCTTTGTTTCATTGCCCTTCTTGCCTGCCAATTCACGAGACATCAACAATTAGATTCCACTAAAACATAGATTCAACTATAATATCCTCAATTGCATAATCAATACTTAAAATTTAAAAACACAAAAAAAGCTCATTTACATTTCACATGCACATCATTCCGGTACTCGGCCAGTCGTGACGAGTTGAAGAATCTTAAGTACTCCGTATCGGAAAGATTAAGTCCAGTAATATTAAAAGACATGTAACCATCTTCAAAATAGAGTATCAATTGCAAGTGCAGGTTTCGGATGGAAGGTTCAGGTTGGAGCCAGAAGTTGACACTGTAGTTTCCAATAGTATCATCATCAACATCGCAGCAGTTCAATCTGTTCATATCGTTTACACGGGAAACATATTCGTTGTCACAGACGATCTTGGCAGAGGATGGATCGACCTGCAAGCAAGAAATATTACCAAGGTGATGGTTGATACGACTGTGGAAGAGATAGAAAACTCCTGATGCTTGAGTGACATTCAGATCATCTATCCCAGTTGCTAGACCACCATGCAGTGGAAGTTGGGTTTCATCATAATCACAGTGTGTGTCTGTGTATGGCATGCTATAGTGAAGAGGAAGGTGAGAGAGGAGGAGGACTGAAGAGAAGAGGGTGAGAGAGTAAGGGAAGGTGGAATCCATTGGTAACAAAATTAAAGGAATTGTTAATGGTATATTAGCTAGGAAGGGGAGGAGACCATGGGGGAGGCAACCAGGAAGAAGTATCTGATTTCTTAAAGTTATTGGAATTTCTTTGCCGTGCTTGACCCGGCCAATTGACTTAGATGGGGGAATTGAAAAGTCACCTCTGTTTCCCTGTCATCAGTAAAGTCTTAGGACATGTTTTTAAAGATTTCACACCTTTCAATTTGGTTTGAGAGTATCTTTTCATGGACTCTCTAGGTAAAGTTGGGATAAAAATGGAGAATAAATGTTATTCTAAATAATAAAATTTCATTCTTGATTCAAGTTAAATAAGGACAATTGTACACTTTTATAACCTTGTCTATTACAGTGAATATGGTAACTTGTTCTCTAACCACTAATTTCACTATTTATCGTCTTATCCTCACATTTATTCTTTAATCCCTCTTTTTAAGTAGTTATATATCAACTTATTCCTTCCAAACAAATATATTTTTGAACTTATTCACCTCTATTCTAACCTATTTCTCCCACATTCCGCTACCTAAACAACGGGCTAACTAAAATTGGCCATCAATTATCGTCTTGTACCACTCTCTTTCAACAATCATCGATCCGTCAAGGTATGGTGCAAACAATTTTCTACCTCCATGACGATGTTGTATGAAGTCCCACTAGTAGAAGTCACTGATTTGGGCCTTATTTGGATAGAGAATTGGGTTATTCTGTGATAGATAATGTTAGAGGTTTTTTTAAAATGTATTTTTCATGTGTCTTGTAAGTTGAGTTTTTTTTTGTTACTTTGTGTGTTGGGTTTTTAGTCCCACATCGGTTAAAGAGAAAAAAGTTTGGCACTATATAAAGTGTGGTGTATATAAAGTACTGTTTACTTTAGGAATGGTAAGGTGTTATGCACACGGTGCTTTAGCACCGTCCGCACACGCGCACGCGTGCGCGATGGGCGCAATATTGGCGCACTTGACTAGGAGCTGGAGCCTTTTCTTTTTGGGCTAATCAAATGATAGAGATCATTACATCAGATGCAATTTGATCGGATGGTGACCGATCTAAACTGTCGATCTTGTAATTGAAGATCCAACGGTTCAGATTGGAGGTGGTTAAGCCTCATGGGATGCCTTGAAATGGTGCTCCTGTATCTATTAATAGACATGAATTTCAACCATTCAAAGATCTTCAAATTCATGATACAAACTTTCTTTTTCCCTAAAGTTTTCTTGTATTGGGTTTCTGCAGGACCTAATACAGAGGTCTTAGTTTACTTGAGTTTTTTTCCAGCATTATGTCCATCATCATTAGTGCAAACGCTGGTGGAATATCACTTCGAGTTATCCTACAGATAAATTTGCAGTAATTCTTTTAATGCAGCACGATCATGGATCATTCAATCAATGTTGAGGACTACCATATGGAGGATTCTGGATTATTTGTATTTTTAGTATTTTAGCTTTATTTGTTATGATTTATTTTTAGTTACTATATTTAGATTTGAATTTTTAAATCATTATTTGAATTCAAATTTGAATTTTAGTTAGGATTAGATAAAGATTTCTTAGATTTGTTTGTTAGTTTACAGATTTAGATAATTAGTTGAGATCCTAGTTTGTTAGGATTCTCTTCTATAAAAAATCATGTAAACCAATTGACAATGCAGAGATTATTGATTATTTGAAATTTAGTTATTTTATCTATTGTATTTTGTTAGGAGTACTAACAATTGCATAGACCTCTTAATTCTCTGGTATTTCATCCGAAATTAACAGATTATTGAAGCCCAACCCCCTGGCATTCTTTTGAAGAATCAACAGCACCGTTGGAGCCTGCAGATCTTGCATTTTTTATCGGATCAGCAGAAGAGCGTGGTTACACGCTGCATCAGTTGTTATCAGAGCCAAGTTACGACTACCACCGCGAACCGCCGCTACCGTCGAGCGTCACCGTCATCGAGAGCCACTGCCTCCGAGCCCCGCCGCCGCCGAACAGTCGTCATCGCTGCTGCTATCCGGCACAACCATCTCTTCTGTCAAGAGTTGCCGCGTGCCGCTGTCGTCGTCGTCGTCGTTGTCGTTGCCGAGCCACTGCCACTCGTGAATTCATATCTTATTTATCTATCCATTCCCTATATTTTATCAAAAAAAAAACATTTAAAAAAAAAAACCACATTTCCTTCATCTTGAGAGAGAGAAAAAAAATCACTTCACCCCGTACAAACCCCAGATCCCACCGGAACCATTTCCTCTTAATTTCATTAAAAAAAATTACATTTAACCCCTCATAGCCAAGTTTTCCTTCCAAAACACCCATCCCCCCAAATATTTCTTTTTATTCCAATCCAATATAGATTTTTAAAAAAAAAATTCTATGATCACCGAATATCGAAAGGATGCAAAAGTCGATTTGTTGAATGACCTTAAAGTCATCAAATCAAAATTCAGTGGAACACGTCATCAGCTGCTCGGACTTCATCACCAAATCGTTCAATCAAACTCGAGGACGAGTTTTTCTGAAGAGGGAGAGAATGATGCAACACGATCATGGACCATTCAATCAATGTTGAGGACCACCATATGGAGGATTCTGGATGATTTGTATTTTTAGTATTTTAGTTTTATTTGTTAGGATTTATTTTTAGTTACTATATTTATATTTGAATTTTTAAATCATTATTTGAATTCAAATTTGAATTTTAGTTAGGATTGGATAAATATTTGTTAGATTTGTTTGTTAATTTACAGATTTAGATAATTAGTTGAGATCCTAGTTTGTTAGGATTCTCTTCTATAAATAATCATGTAAACCAATTGACAATGCAGAGATTATTGATTTTTGAAATTTAATTTATTTATCTATTGTATTTTATTAGGAGTACTAACAATTGCAAAAGACCTCCCAATTCTCTGGTATTTCATCCGAAATACAGATTATTGAAGCTCAACCCCTGACATTCTCCTCGAAGAATCAACAGCGCCGTTGGAGCATACCGATTATCGTTATTTGAACGAATCCGTAGAAGAGCGTGGTTACACGCTGCATCATCTTTGCACATTGTTTTAGGGGCAAATATTGTCTTAAAGAGAGCGACTCTGTAACGCGACTCGAAGTTCCATTGAAGTCTGTCATTTTCTAACCGGTAATTATAAGAGTATGGATATGAAATAAGTTATTTTCTATTTGATTATACTTTCTGTTATTTTTATTGAAAAACATAATAATGGATTATTGTTATTTGATAGAATTTGGATAAGTTGTTGAATAAGATGTGGAATTTATCTAAAGCAAACTAAGTGAATACTAAAAATGGTTTCAAGGCGCTTGCTTACCTAAGTATTTACTGTAAATACATGCTACATGCTAATGCTTCTGGTTGCATGTCATATATAGTGTTTTCAACCTCCTGACGTACATGACAAAGATTAACAGAATATAAAAAATTATGATATACCAACAAAAAATACACAATCTGTATGATATGTAATAACTCCACAAGCTATATACATCCATCGCAATCTATAAAACCTCTCATGCTCTTTATACAAAAAAAAAAAAAAAAAAAAAAACAACTTCATGTTCTCTTGATCAGGTACATCTGCACAAACACAAAAACATCACCACAACACACACACACATTCACCCACTAGTGTTAGGCGTAGTCGACCTGCTCTCCCAATGATGATCCGCCACAGAAACAGGCGAACCGAGCGGCTGGTTGTTGTTCTTCAACAACCTGACGTCGTCGTGGATCGGGGTCGCCGTGTCCGTCTCCTCCCCGCCTCCGAACGACGCGATCCCCTTCAAAGCCTCCAAAACCTCGTCCATGCACGGCCTCATCTCCTTCTCCGCCTGCAAGCACCGGAAAGCCAGCTCGCCGACCGCAGTGACCATCCTCTTCACCTCGCAATCCGAATCGAACCCGAGGTTCGGGTCCACCAACTCGTGCAAGGAGTTGCTGTGGATCTTGCTGATGGCCATGCTCGCGAGGTTGATCTCGCGCGGGCGCCTCGTGATGTCCACAGCGGGCATCGACGAGATGAGCTCGACAAGCACAACTCCAAAGCTGTATACATCGCTCTTGTCCGTCAACTGATAGCACTGGTGGTACTCGGGGTCCACGTACCCCGGAGTGCCTTGCGGGGCGGTTGACACGTGCGTGGCGTCCATCGGGAACAAGCGGGAGAGCCCGAAGTCCGCTACCTTCACGTGGAAGTTGCTATCCAACAAGATGTTGTTGGTCTTCACGTCGCGGTGGATGATCGGGGGCTCGATCGCGTGGAGGTACTTCAGCGCCTCCGCCGTCTCGATTGCAATGCTCATGCGGACGGGCCACGTGAGGGGTTTTTTGTGTGCCGGGTGGTCACCATGGAGGTGGTCCGCCACTGTTCCGTTGGGGACGTACTCGTAGACGAGGAGGAGTTCCCGGCTGTGGCGGGAGGTGCAGCCATAGAGGGATACTAGGTTGGTGTGGCGAAGGCGGTTGAGGATCGCCACTTCGTTCATGAATTGTTCGACCCGTTTATAGTTGTTCTCATAGAGGCGTTTCACTGCGACGATGCGCCCGTCTCGAAGTTTTCCTACATTTTTATAATATACTTTTGTTAGATTCCTGAAAAACTATCATCAACTTTCTTCGTAAGGGCATTTGGAAGTGAGTTTAAATCTTCAAAAGCTGTTACAACGCATTTTCAAACGCTACCTTAGTAGTTGTTAGTGTAGTTATGTATCCATATACCTTTGTAGACAGTGCCAAAACCGCCATCACCGAGTTCTCGAGAAGCATCGAAATTGTTGGTGGCCTCCTGGAGCTCGTTGTAAGAGAATATATGGGCAGGGTAAAGAGCACTGCCGAGTTCTGGGTCCGTTTTGGAGGAGGGATCGGAAGAGATCGATCGAGAGAAGAGGAGGTTTGAAGTATTGGTCGGGAGTGATCTGCGTTTTTTGTAGCGGTGGAAGAGGAAGATCACCAATGCAAATAGAGAGACTCCAACAAATGATGAGACACCTAAACATGAAGGAAAAAACATAACTTCTGAAATTAAAATTCTGAAAGTCTATAAGCATCACCCACTCATTTTAAGAGGGAGTAACTAGGAAATATAACTTCTGAAATTAAAATTCTGTAGGAATCATAGGTCTAACAAGAGGAGATTTAACTAGGAAATATAAAAACAAAATATAGTTTTCAACTTTAAGAGGGAGTACATAAGTTATCAGAACTGATGGAAACAAGATATAAGCTATCTTTCTTGTGTATCTATTTGTCTAGATAAGAATTTATAGTCTTTGAAAGCTCTACAGATCTACTTTATTTTAGAAAAGTTTAAGAACAGATGATTTTAGTATTTTCGATTAAACAAATGGCAAGCTTGCATTTGTACTTTTATTTGGGTGTATCACATTAATGCAAGTGTGCTGATATTTTTCCCCTCTACTCTTAGCATAAATGGTAGAAAATAAGGAAGGAAATAAAGGGAAGGAATGCAGATATGATGTACCTATCAAGGCTTTTGATGCGGTATTGAGCCCCTTGTTTCCTGCCAAGTCATGAAACATCATGGTTTAAATAAAATATTACACAATTAAAACAGATATATTAAGTAAAATATGCAAAATATAGCAAAATACAAGCACCTGCAAAATATCATCACATACCCAATTCAGGTTCATGACACATTTTGTACAGTATTCCTGAAACTATATTAGTTGTGATGAATTGAAGTACTTTGAGGAGTACCCCTCAGTGAAGAACAAAACCAGAAGCCAGCCAAAAAAAAAAAAAAACCATCTTTGAAATGAGTGTAAATTCAAATGCAAGGTAGTAATGGAAGGAATATATTTGTCAGATTTAGAGGTGGTGTTAAGGATTAGAGCTAGCTATCCAATTATCTGATCCAGGAAAATCTATTATAGTGAAATCACCACTTTCTCACAATACTAAAATCTTCTCTTCTAAAATGTGAAGGACAATGATAGTGAGGAATCACCAGAGCATGAAAAAAAGATTTAAAAGTGTTTTAATCACACTTAAAATAATATTTTCTATATTTATGGAAAAGTGGAGGATGACTATCAAAACATGGCATTCAAGTCTTTCAATCTTTCCTGTAATTGTTCAAGATGACTATTCAAATTGTATTCCAACTCAAAAAAATATTGATAATGTATTGTTAATGAATACATAGTTCACAGAATGATGCAAACAAAACATGAATGCTATCTACACAAGTAATGTATCATGCAGGATTTATCGTGCAGCGAAGCACAGCAATTTTAAAGTGACGTACCATAACTTCCTATTTACAGCTGGAAAAAATGGCAAAGGAATGAGGGGAATAATAATTGCAGTTCACCACAGGAATTTAGTAGTTTCTATTTATGGGGATCTCTCTATGTGCTCAGGTTATGCAACTTGATAATGAAAGATTGTAACATAAAAGAACTTGCCAGTTAGCTTGATGATTTGCAGAGCAAGTTTCTTTTTTCCTACTTCACTAGACCTTTATTCTTTTAGATATACTTCAATGTTTCCAATCTAAATTTTTGTTATATCGAAAATCTGACAAAGAATAGGACCAACCATTCCTTGAAAAGGACTCGATTGTCAGAGACAGAAAGGCCCTATGCATCGAAATGTTAAATCCACATCATCTTTAAAATGGAATAGTTACTCTAATCCATAACAATCACCAACTTTAAAATTGAGGAATGGAAACAAATATAGAGAATAAGCAGAAAAAATGTAAATAAAGGACAGGGAGAAGCACCACCATCTGTGTGAATTGAATAAAATATCCTCACACATCACCACTAAATCTAGAGGAAAACTGGGGAGTTTTTTCTGCATCCAGATGGAATAGAGGGATGACTTATCCCTGTTCAATTACTAACAAGAACAGCGAAGTGAATATGAGTGATGTAGTATTATTTATAACCCTACAAAATTATGAGAACTGCTAAACATGATTCCACTTGCCATTGTCTGCTATACCTAACCCAGTCGGCTAATATGCATGCTGTAACAGTATATATTAACTGTTAAAGAGCGTATATTCAGTGGTTAGAACTTAGAAGTTAAGATGTACAGTTTTTAGTGCATATTATGATACAACTGACCTCAAAATTTTCTGAATAACTATGTAGGCTTCAGAAGAAAAAAAAAACATATCTATTTAAAAAAAAAAACAATTATTGGCAGGTTGGCAAAGATAACCCTCATTATTGAGGGGCGTTCTAGGTTGAGTATTACTCTCGTTGATAGAATAAGATTTAACCAAAGAAAAAAATGTAGATAAAAACACTTACCTACTAACAAAAAACCTCATCAATGTTAGAAGAGGGAGTTGTTAAAAGCAAAACTTTTTTGCCAAGGAAAGAAGAGCTTTCAAGAATTGAAAAATTATATCAAATGACCCAAAATGAGGGGGAAAATGTTTTGACTGAATAGAACAGAGTGAATTGAGTTGCGTACTATCGATCCTATGGCATTCCCTATGATGGATTCGATCCTCGCAAATGCAGATGGAGAGCGACGTCGTGTTGTCGTACCCACACAGTCCGCCGCTCTGTTCGCATTCAGCATCGCATAAACTCGCATTCCAATTCAGGAGGAATCCCCCTTCCAAGAGTTGATTGTAGTCCTGCCCCTGCGACAGAACAGGTGCCATGACCGAATACTCACACTCTTTCTCCAATTCCGGAAAATCATCAGTAGGAAGAGCGGCAACGACACCCGGACAAATCAGATTGGACAACGTGTTCTGGCCGGAAATACAGTGGACGAATAACTGAAGCTCAGCATCGGAAGGCGCCAACTTAAATTGAGGGGAGAAAGCATAGACACTTCCTTTCGGAGGCGCACAATTGTCTCTTCCGCCGGAGAACCTTGTGTTGGAGAGCAAAACAGAGTTGTTTTTATAGAAAATCTGGCTGATGTAGTAGTCCTCACCGGATGAGCTCAGGATGGTTTTGTTGTTGGTGGTGTTGCATTTGAGCTTGAAATCAGGGAACCCGCAGTAGGAAGGTTGAATGCCTTCGACCCAAAAAGGGAAACCGATGTTACCGACATCTCCGCATGTCTTTGGGTTGCAACTCTCCCGGGTCGGAACCGCTTCTGATAGCAACCCAAATCCAAAGAAGTACAACAAGAAGAAGAAGAAGAGCAATTGCACTTTCAAAATGTGATTCATTTGGTACCCACTGAGTGAGAGAACAAAAAGAACAAAAGAAGTGTGTGCATATATGGAGCAACCCATACCAACATTTTGGGTTGTAAGGATTTTCCGAACAGTGTCTCCATTATCGCAAGATTAGGAGAGAGAGGAGACCAGTCAAAATTGTAGAAAAAGTTGTTTTGAAGGGGCGTTTTTGGAATTTTGTCAGGAAAAGCAACTGTCAAAAGTAGTTTCAATGACCAAAACAGAGTGAGAGGAAGAGGAAAGTCAAAAATGTAAAGTTTCAATTCCTGTAATTACACAGGAAGAGGAAAGTCCGTTTTTGGTCCTTTTTTGTTCCGTTCAACACGCGCGACGACCACCGGCTCTGTGTAATTACGGATGTGACCTTTCACTTTGAAAAGATTAGGAAAGTGAATTGAAAGTTAGCTTAAAATAAGATTATATTTTTTATTTAAACAATCCTTATGTATATAAATGAATTATTTGTTATAATAAACTGTATGAATTAATATACTATTTAACAAAACATGCATCTTGTTGTTGATACGAGACAGCACAAAAAACCATAATTTTGGATTGTGTATAAAGCATTCTAGTATAATACATTTCATTTACCAATAAGTCTTGTAAAAAGCACTTTTAGTCTTGTAAGAGTCAACTTTCTTATAAGTTAATCTGATACTGGATTAGGCTATTGGACAGTGGTTTTGAAAAATTACAAAAAAGAAAAATGCATTCTACTTTATTTTTATTTTTGTAAAAAAACATGTATATATATTTTATTAGACAAATATATAAGATAAGATTCAATTAGCACTATAATTTTAACATAAATATAGACACATATCAACAAGCTGTCGAGGATCCAACAATAATGGGATGTCTTCTTCAAATATGTACCTTAATAAATATGCAAATACCGGTATTCAATGTGATACATGTTGTGCCTCTCCTATCTCTTATTCCCTATCTTTATTTAACCTTTTATTCTGTTGAAAATATGGAAACAAATCTTACAATATATGTTTAAATAAAGAAGTGACATATTCACCGATATAAATATCATTTTAAAAATAAAAAAATCTTACAATACATGTGCGTTTTGTTTTTTCAAAGTCAATGCCAAAAACGACTAATGCATTGACAAAATGAAAAGCATAATTTAGAACCACCATCAAAGTGTGAATCCAAAGAAAGACAAATTATGCATCAGTTGAATTTTGGGGGAACCTGTAGGGACCATCCATCCATATAGGTCCCCCCACACAGAGATCCTTTCTTCATCCCATCTCCCTCAGCTGTTTGACCTCTTTGTAGAGACAGTGAATCCATGGAAGAGATGGTGAGGTCCTGTTAGCTAGGTTGAAATGATGGAGGAGGAGGAGGAGGAGGAGTTCTGGATGGAGGAGGAAGGTGAGGGCGAGGAGGGATAGGTGGAGAATAAGATACTGAAGCATCTTTGGAGGTTTCACTAGTGGAAATGATAAGAAAAACTAAGTGAATACGATTGATGTGATGCTCATATCGCTCATATCTTCACTAATATGATTATGGCCACCATGGGGGCATCTCGTCGACAACCCCGTGGACAGTGGTCGAGTTAGAAATTTATTTTAATTGAGACGAATTTTGACCACAATTTTTAAATGAAGAATATCATCAAACTAATTATTATTTAAATAAATTCTTCTAACATTTATGTAATTATTGACAAAAAAAAATTAGTGGAATTTTTATATCACTTAGAAACTGAAAACTTTCATTCATGTTTGTTTTACGAATAAAGATATGGTTGAGTAATAACAAGTTTAATTATTAAAAAAAAACATGTTTGTTTTCCGTGGATAAAAATTATAATGATAATTTAGTCATAATAAAATAGAATAAATCATGATAATTATAACTGATAAAGACAAATATAATTCATTCAATTATATCCACTCAAAACTATAACCATACATAATTAAACATCAAAGGCCTTAAGAAAAATTAAACATAATAGATAAAAAATAATAATTAAGCAGAAAACCAAGCAACGCCGAAAACTAAGCATGAAATATTATATGGTACTAAATATCAATGTCAAAATTTAATGAATGTTAAACCTCTTAACTATTTTAAATCCATGTAGCTTTTTTTTCATTAAACTAAACCATACACATCATTTGGTTTTAATAATATGGATGGGACCATGCGGCAGTGGGGGTAGCTGCCCTCACTCCCATGTGGCTCCGCCTATACATGTGGTCTGCAAGCCAGTTTTCTCTCCAATATGCTGACGCAATGGCGGAAAAAAAGAAAATCCCCTTTATTTTTTTAAAAGAAGAAGATGACCCATCTTCCTTTGAGATATATTCTTGAATTCACAAAACAAAAAAAAAAATTATTTGTTCAGAAGATTCATTGTATATTGATCGTGTCACCATATCTCACTCTCCCATCTCGCTTTCTGCTCCCTTCTCTCTTCCTATCCCTCACCATCTTCTTAGTTTGAACCTTTGTAACTCTCTTTCTGATTAGTTATAAATAGTTTACTGTTTTCTTAAAAAAAATCTTAGAAAAATTCAAAACATTTAACCAATCTAATCCTAATTAAAAAAATCTAAAAGCTAAAATAAATCATAAAAATTCAAAATCCAACCCGAGTTTGATCATCTGTCCTAATCATAGACACCTTATAGTATGTACTATTCCTAGTTGCCCTCTTCTAAGCTTCCATATCATCTTCCTTGATCTTCACCTAATCTTATTGTCTTTGTCATCCATCAATCTAGCAACACCTAACAACACCAACTCATAAACAGCAAAAACAGATTGTTATAACCTAAGATGTCTGCTATCTTCATATGGGGGTGGATATCACCATCTAGTACAGAATGACTAAAAAGAACACTCATGATCACCCAAACAAAGAACCTAAAAACTAGCTGCCTCCATCACATACCAACTTCAAAATCATCCAAAATAACAAACATCAGATTGAAAAAGAAAAGGACACTCACTGTAAAAGCAGAGAGGATCATTAGGCTTTCCCGGATCATACCCGCACCGCCCTCCCGATCTAACACACACTTCACACCAACCTTTCCCAGGTTTCCAATTCACATCAAAACCCTCTCTCAAAGCCTCCTTCAAACTCATCAAAGCCTTCCCCGCATTCGTGACATTCAAGCTATCCGTAAACGATGCATAGATCGGAACGAAATAAACCAAACCAGTACAAGACTCATCAACCCTGTCCCCCACCGTGAAATAATAGTCATACATCCCCGTGCTCGCGTCGCATGAGAGCTGATACAAGGAAGAGACCCCAACAGCCTGGCTCGAGCAGTAGTAGTAGGAGACGTTGCGATCGGTGCCCGTGTAGTCAAAAAGCGAAAAATCCAGAGAGGTGTTACTAGTTGGAAGAGGGCAGTGGTCCTTGTTCATGTAAGCCATGTCAGCTATGGTCATGATTTGGTTAACATAGTCGACGTACTTGACACTATAGCTGGTGTTGTAGATCATCAACTGGGTGAGGTTGTCCATGGTGCATGAGAGGTGGAACCCAGGGTGGCTGCAGCCGGTATTGGTTCCATCAATGGAGAATGGGTAACTCAAATTTGTCGAGAAGTCGCCACAACTGAAAGGAACAGGAGCGCATCTCGAGTACTGGTCGGAAGTTTTAGCGAGACATGGGACGACGAAGATCGCGACGAGGAGGAGGAAGGGCGACATGGATTTTTGTTTTGTTGGGGACAAATATGTGAAGGGAGAGGTGATTCGAATTTATGTTTTTTATGTGAGGTTCTATGTTGGCTCGCCGGTCATGGATGGGCTGGAGAAAAATGTGACAGAGCAGTTGCTTGAACTTTTATTATATTTCAACAACTTCTGTTGTTGTTATGTGGACGTGTAGCTTCTAGAACTGGTGTTCATGACATGAAGATCATCTCCACAACTACCTAAAGAAATTTTGATGTTTCGTCACATTTCGGGAGATATATAAAAAAGACTTTGGTGATAAAAAAATCAGCCTCCTGAATAATTAATTCATTACTGCGCGTGGACCTTTTTGTACAAATATGTGTTTTTTATGAAGGTCTAAACTTGACACTTCCATATAAATATTGGGAACAAATTTTCACTAGCTAATTTGGTCAGATTATGTATGAATGTATGATTAGGGGCAAATGAAAAAAAATGTGCAAGTGGAAGAACTGAAAAAAAAATCTAAGAAACATGACTACATCAATTGGTGGGTGGGGGTTGAGGTCATCAATGGAAACTCTTAAAGAGATGAAACGTAGATGAAACATACTTTTCTAATCTATACATGCGGATTGCGGAACAAATGTGACTTTAATTCCCCAAGCTCAAACTATAGGTCTATAGCTCAATTTGGGGCCTGATTAATCAATCCTCTGTAACAAAAATCATTATAGTCGGGCCTGGCTTACCAGGGACTAGTGGCCCATTAAATCGTAGACTTCCAAATCTAAGCCCATATCTATAAGAAGAATCAGCCACCCGATAAATCATTTCCAAGAACTCTATATTTTTAAAGGCTGACCAAGATAGCTAAAGAAGTACATATAATGATACAAGCACTCCATTATAAGAGCAAATTCGAGGACTTTCTGAAGGAGTTTTAGGACTACCATGAGATGCGTCAATGAGTATTCAAACATAGACAAGCGGATCCCACTAAAACAGAGACCCTCAAGATGTGTTTTTTTTCAGGGAAAAATCAAAAATCAATATAGCTCCCTCAGGTCCCTATCTTATTAGATAATATCTATTTTAGTCTTTATAACTAATCAAATGTGTGATTAACCCTAACCATGCATGATAAATTACCGTTATATCCTTTTAAAATTTATTTTTTTTGTTAGAAAAAATCGATATAACTCCATGAAAACTTATGAAAATAAAAAAAAAATCCCTTTAAAATTAAAAAACCGTCTTAGCTCCCTGAAATCTTCTAAAAATCATAAAAAATCAATGTGATTATCTAAGAATATATACTGATTTATTTAAATTGTATTAAACAAATTATAGTTCTATAGTCAAGGTGTTATACTTTTTATTTCTAGTAATTTTGAGTTAAGAATGTATTATAAAATTTTGATTTGACTTTTAAATTGTTTTCTCTACTGATTTTGTAGTGGAGCTGATGAAGCTGTAATTTTTTTGTTCAGTCTCTGTAATGAGATTGAGTAGGGAAAATGTTGAAAAATGATTCAATTTTGTAGATCAATTAAGGTTCGACAATTTTTTTTTTTTTACAGATGAGGATAACATTTCAGGAGATGAGGATGTTGAAAAATGACGGGGGTATTTTTGTTTTCCGAAAGAACTAAATCTGATTTTATAAAGTTTGTAGGGACTGAATCCAATTTTAATAAGTTTATGAGGACTTATTTCAATATACTCTTGACCGAAAGACTAAATTCATTAATCATATACATTTTATGGGGACCTGGGATGATTTCCTGATTTTAGAAGGATTTTTTGTGAATTCAAGAAGATTTCACAGAGTTAAGAAGATTTTTCCCTTTTTTTATTTTAACGGAGGGACTCAGTAACTGGCCTTACGATCGAACTGAGTAGGCTATCTTCACATGTGTACCCTCAAACCCATAGAAATACACAGAGATTAAGTTAACGCTAAAACTCGATACTAAGCATTGACCGTTATGCTATGACTACTAGTGAGTACTCTCAAGATATGTTGATAATTGTCCCTAGACGAAATCCTCATAGTATACAGATGAGTCTCTTGAGACAGCCTCACAAAGTACACCGAAAAGCTTCCCAAGCAGAGGCTCTCAAGCATATATAATGAAGACTAAAATCCCCCAGTTACGAAAACAAAAAAAAACGAAAGAAAATCTTCTAACGTGAACCCTCAAATACAAAGAAGGCCCTCCAGAGTGGAGAACTCCAAGTACACAAAGGACTCATCTAAGGAGACGCCCCCGGACACACCAAACCTGGTTCTCAAAGTTGAAACAAGAATCTACAAGACTAATAAATAGAGATGTCATGAGAGTGGGCAACAATTTATCAAATTTGAACAACATTTGCCAAAGAGTCAGCCTGTCAAAGCTGATCTACCAAGAAAGGTGGCTAGAGTCCCCAACGGCTCTAGCCGGTTGGACACGGGTGTCCCCTTTCACAGGGTTTTCCAGGTTCGATTCTTGGTGCTGCCAAGAAGAGAAAAACTAGTGTTTCAGCCATAGTTGGCTGGTTGTGGTGGGTTGACCCACATGTTCTTCTAGTGGCCTTTGAGCCCTGTATTAGGCATGGTTAGCCTTATCTCAGTCTGTCTGTTGGGACTGTGTCGCCTTGTCCAGGCCTTGGTACTACCAAAAAAAAATAAGTGGCTAGAGTCCACCTCTCACGTCACACGTGATCATCACGTGGGATAATCCGACATAATAGAAGGATACTACGACACGCAAAGGACACATGGATGACGTGTGAAAAAATACATTACGTGCAATTGTGCAAAGAGGTGGACTTAAGAGGGACCTGATTTGTTTATTTATTTTTATTTTTTTGGCTAATCTTACAACTAAACCTCCACATTTGGAGAAGGGGCATCATGTAATGACACAAAATTGATTAAGGGAGCAAGTGTGGTCACGTAAAAATGATTTTGTTTCACTTGTATGATACTTCCTCGTGTGTTGGAACAGTGATTTTCTGTATTTGTGAGACAAGGAATTTAAACAAATAAACTACTACTACTTTCCATGTGGTTGTCCTAAAAAACATAAAACGTACATCCTATTTTATGGCACCTAGAATAATAATAATAACAATATTTAAATAAAAACAATCAACCTTATCGTTTCACTAAGATGAGAAACACAGCTGAACAACCGTTTGAAAGTGCCATATAAGAAAGAGAGTTTAGAATTTCTACCCCAGTTGTAAACTATAGATGAAAAGCTATTCATATAAAAAAAAACATGCCGTCATTAAAAAACGAACACAAGAACAGAAAACCCATCCACCCACTTCAGCGACTGGCTGCTGGTGGTGGTTGACTGGATCAACATCGCCGCCCACTTTCTTGACCACCCACCCAACCAATAAAAAAGAAAACAAAATAAAATAAAAACTAAAAAATTGTTTATAAAAAAAAGTTTCCAAGCAAAATCAAATCCCAAAATCAGAATCGAATAACTTTTCCAAAGCAATTATTTAGGCGTAGTTTGGACAGTTTTTAGATACGTGAGAAACTGTTTTATTTTAAATATCTGGAAAAAAAAATTGACCCGAGTTTTCTGAAGGTACAAAGAAGTTATATGTAAAATCAATTTTAAATTTAACTTTTTAACTAAAATAAATTTTTTAATAGTGCAACCAAACATAACTTAAAAATTAATTACTAAGAAACATAGAAGAGTTCACGCTGATCATACCACAATCGCGCTTTTCGACTCTGCCGCCGCACAAACACCCTGAAAACCCCCCCAATTTCGTCTCGAGAACGCACGAGCCGCCGCTCTCTTCACACCCCGCGCAATCCACGACATCCGACATCCAATTCAATTCAAACCCACTCGACAAAACCTCCCCAATCTGCGTCGGCAGATCCGCGTCCACGTAGCGACCCATCACGGGCACCACCACCGAATCATTACAATCCGTGTACCAACGCGGGACGCTCTCCGTGCTCACGAAGGAGAAGTAATCGACGCCGCTCAGACAAGGCAGCTTCACCAGAACGAACCCGTTCATTGGGTCGAAGGAGATGGAGCAGTTGAAGATGAAGGTGAGGTTCTGGTCGAGTTGGGTGTAGCTGAAGAGGTGGTGGGTGTCGTCGAAGGTGAGGTTGTGGTTTGGGCGGGGGCATGTTTGGATGTTGTGGATGAGGTCGGTGTCGATGAGGGTGATTGTTTGGGTGGAGTAGTTTATGTTGGTGATGTAGTAGTCGGAGGAGGGGAGGTTTAGTGTTAGGTATGGGTTGTTGTTGCAGGAGAGGTTGAAGTTTGGGTAGCCGCAGAGGGTGGTGTTGCTGTTAGTGGAGGTTAGCCAGAAAGGGTAGCGGATTTCGATGTCTCCGCAGTTTGGGTAGGATGGGCAGGTGTTGTTGGAGGCGGAGATGGTTTGGGTGATGAAGGAGGTGAAGAGGAATGTGAGGGTGGTGGAGATGGAGATGGAGATGGAGAGAAGGGCCATTGGAGGGGGAGGACTGTAGAGAGAGAGAGAGAGAGAGATGTTTGAAAGTTACAAGTATACGGTTTGGAGATTGGGACTGGAGATGTGGACGGACGGAAGCGATTTGAAAATGGAAGTCTGTTTGAAAAGAATTTTTAATTAAGTCCTTTATTTTATTTTTAATGTTTTTTTGGGAGGAGCCGAAGAGGACTGCAATTTTCAGGGGACAAAAACATGGTCTATAACAATTGCTGAAGTTGATGGTGGTCTTGGGTCAAGGATTACTTATCCAATTAGATAATTATCTAAGTCACTGTTTGGATAGAGACATAAGTTATTATGAGGTGTATGACTATTCTAAGAATAAATTACTAAATCAACAGAATAAATGATTTTCTATTTGGTTATGTTTTTTGTTATTCTCGTTAGGAAACGTAATAATAAAATTTTGGTGTTTGGTTGAATTTGGATAAATTGTTGAATAAAATAAGGATAAGCATTTAAATTTTAAAATGATAAAATTAACCTTCCACTACTCCTTTGAGAACCACCACTCACCACCGAGAACACCGCAGCCACCACCAGTAACCACCACCACCACCATCGCCATGAACCACCACCAAACACCACCACCAAAAGAAAGAACCAATACTGCCACCACAGTTTTTTTTTTTTTTTGATATCGGAGGGGCTCCCCATGGCTGACCTTACGGTCAAGCTAGAAAAGCTACCTCCACCTGTTTGCCCCGTAAAACTGTGGACCGGGTGGTTGTAGTAGTGATAGTTCTCAGCTGACCTGGGGGTGGTGGTGATCGTGGTGGTTCAGTTGGGAACTACCACCACCCCGACCACCACCACCCGGTCCACCACCATGCACCACCACCGCCCGGTCCACCATCGAGAACCACCACCATCACCACCACCCCCAGGTCAGCTGAGAACTATCACCACTACAACCACCCGGTCCACCATGGAAAATCACCACCATCACCGCCACATTTTCATTTTGGGGGAAGACAATGAATAGTGGCAAGGATAATGAAAAAGTTGATGGGATGGGTGGGGCCCACTTATGGAGGAGCATGGAATAGCTAATTCTAGGGGGGTGGTATTGTTATACCTCTTAATCCCTGCTTATTCCAGTGTTCAAAATCCAGCTAATACTAGTCATCCAAACATCATTTTTCATTTTATTTCATCATATTCCAATCAATTCCACCTTTCTGTTTGTACCCAAACAGCCCCTAAGTGAACGTAAATTAGGGCTGCAACTCGGGTGGGTTGGGTTCAGGTTGACCCTAACCCAAACTCAACCCGAATTTCAAACTACTCAACCCTAACCCGACCCAACCCGATTTTCAACCCGAATTAGACCAACCCATAATTAAATAAACCAACCCAACCCGACCCGACCCAAATTGGACTAACCCGACCCCAACTCGATTTTCAACCCGAATTGGACCAACTCAACCCACCCAGAATTTCTAACATGATGTGTAAATTAAATAAATCAACCCGACCTAACCCGTAAGATTAGCTAGGTTTACCTAAAATTTGGACTACCCATATTAGAAGCTACAGAATGAACGACCATAATTTTTTTTTAACTATTAGTTTACGGGCTCAGGTTGGGTCGGGTTGTGAGTGAGGTCAACTCAAACCCAACCCGATTTGTGAGTCAACCCGAACCCGAACCCGATTTGGTCAACTCAACCCATGTAAAAATCAGGTTCAACCCAACCAAAGTTGCAGCTCTAACATAAATATTCAAATAATCACCCTATAAACTGTCTGAGATCCATATAACCCTTAATTTTTTCTGAAGTCAATATAAACACTTGAAAACATCTATGTAAATTCAAATCATTCAAATTAAACTTCCATTTAACAGATAAAGAATATTATGTGAACATTCTGTTTGATTAATCATGACTGAAAACATGGTATACAAAATAAAAACCCCTATAAATTGCTAATAATGCGAAAACCCTCCTAGAAATTATGATTTTACCCATTTGGTTAGACCCATGAGTGGAATAAGATATTTTTAATTTGGTTTTGGTTTTTATTCTGCTTAAGCCCCCGTTTGTTTTGGGAATAAACACCCGGATAACCCCGGATAACCTCGGATAAAGAGTGTTTGGAACCCCCATATAACCTCTCATAAAGTATGCAAGAATAAACTAGTATAATGTGGTATATGGATTCCAACTAACCCGTAGAATTAAAGTTATAATAGGTTATTCTACTAAAATAATATGTGGGTTCACTGTCAAAATAACTATCATGACCTCTTATAAATCATATGTCAAATCAATTATCATTTTCATCGTTTATAAATCTTTATCCATACTTTATTTACATTTTACCTAAACAACAAAACAATTATTGTTACGTTTACCAACGAGAATAATTCAAAACATAACCAAACACAAAATCAGTTCCTTTAAGCCCCCGTTTGTTCTAGGTATAAGCCATTGGATAACCCCGGATAAGAATTTCGTTGTGTTTGTTTGCCCCCAAATAACCCCTAATAAAATATGTCAGAATAAACTGGTATAAAGCGATATATGGATTTTCAATCAACCTCTTATTCTCACTTATGCTTGGATAAATGTATACGCAAGAATAAATCTTATTCCTGTTCCACACAGGGGCTAAAGGTTGGAATAAGTGCCAAATAGGGATCATTGGGTTAGTTCCCCGACGACAAACCTCCCACAATCTTTTTTCTCTTTGGGCGCTGATACACGCAGTCCTTTTTACAGCCCGTTATGCTATGATACTGCGTTATCATAGTATATGGGTCCAATCATAGTATATGATTTTTTTTTCATTTTTTCATTCTTAAAAAAAATACACTAATGTATCTTAGTATATACTTCATTTCATATAATATATAGTATACACTTCAAAAGATGAGTGCATGATTTTTAAAAATTCATAGGCTATAAAACGGACTGCAATTGGGGTTGTGTGTATCTTTTTCTTTTCTCTTTTGGGTAACAAAGCTCATGTTCAAGGCTTACATAGTAGCTTCATCAAGATGTATATGTACATGTGGAACTTGTGGACGGTTAGGGGAACAGGCCGTTCCACCTGTGAAAGAAACTTTTCAAAATTATGTACAAGGTGGACCTGAATCTGACCTGGCAATAGATCCGTCAGACTCGGATCCTCTCCAGGACCTGGTGGACCCAGGACAATACTGTCCAAGACTCAAGTCTGAAGTACACTTCCATGAAACTTGCAGAAGTGCCAATTAAAAAAAAATACGCATACACAATAAATATTGTCATAGATGAATTAACAATCACAGTTTATCCACAAAAAATTCACATAATAACAAAATCTCACATGATCAAAGAATTACAATGTCATCCTAACATTCACATATATCCACATATATCACAAACTATTAAATAGTAGTACTTCTTGACCGGCGTCAGGAGACAAGAGGTAGAAGGTGCAGCAAGACGGGAGACCGGGGGAGGCTTCCGACAGAATCGGAGAGAAAAAGAAAGATAAAGGAGACGAGAGAGGGAAAGAAAATGGAGAGAGAATGGGGGCGTCAAGTGGTGGCGGCGAGGGGAGTTTGGTGCCTTCAGGTAGAGTTGCAGCCCATAGAGGGAGAGAATGAGAAGGGATGACTCGGGTGGTGGCAGAGGATGAGACTTGAGAGGGAGAGTATGATTTTTTTTTTGAGATTTTTAGTTTTAAGTTCCAGTAAACTATAGGATTTAGCGATCGATCTCTCACTTTTTCATATTTTGGTTTTAGTCCCTACATTTACATGATAATTTAGATTTTAGTCTCTGGGAATGACCTATTTCTAAATTATTTAGTTTATTTTTTAGTCCCTGAGAGGGACTTATTCCTAGATTATCATGTAAATGTTGGGGCTAAACCTAAAATATGAAGAAGTGAGAGATCGATCGCTAAATCTTATAGTTTACGGGGACTTAAAACTAAAAATCTTTTTTTTTTCACTTTAGTGGGTTTGATTGGGTTAATGATTTAATGGGTTGGTTGGACATTTGGTTCATAATTGGGTATAATGAATGGGCTTGGGCTGGTAGTATGAGTTGGGTTGGGTAAAAAAAAAATTAGATATTTTGGGCCGGGTCCATATCCATATCCGGTCTTGGATCATTTAGGTCGGATATAATACACTTTTTATCGGGTCAGATGTGGGTTAGATTTGGGTACAAACCCAACCCCCAGATCTAACCTAACCCACTGACAAGCCTACAATAGACCCTAAACTGGAATGGATGCAGTCATCCACCAAGTTGTATGTGGCACATCGAGTCTGTAAGCGCCCAGAAAATCGGACTAAGACTAGAACACCACATACTGCCTGCTGTGGCACCTACACAAGGCATCAGTCTTAAGTAGGCATACCACTCAAAAGCCCAGGAGATGCCTGAGCATATAGCTTCTGCTTCCATATGCAGAGGTGTCTCCCGTGGCCATGAAGTGAAGCTAGCTTCCACAACGTGGAGTGGGTGTTGTCCTTCATAGATGAAGCTATTAAGGGGGGTCTATAAGACTATACTACCACATGTGGTCTGCATTTGTTATCTTATGGAGTTTAGGAACACTCGTGTTAGCAATCTATCCCAACACAACTGCCACAATAAGAGCTGATTCATGGATAAATGGGAGCCTCCATATATGTTGCCAAATGCGTGTATCCACTAAGCTTCCACCTCTTCATCACCTCCATATTTCTTCACCCTTATATTTCTCCATATCCCCTCTGGCTTCAACCCTTCATTTATTTTTATTTTTTAAAAGAAATTTAAATTAGATTGTATAACTTTTGTAAAAATGTTATAAGTCTGAATCTTGCTTCAAAATAAGAAGGGGGGGGGGGGGGGGGGGGGGAGAGAAAAAGAGAATGATGAGGGGGTTAGCGCACTATAGGTATTCATCATCAAGAGAGACACATAACAAAGAAAACAAAATACAAACAAAAGAGAGGGTTAAACCCCTCAAAGATGGCAATCCCAAATTGACTAGCCTAGATCGATCACCAACACTCCTCCCGACATCCTCACCGAGCGTGCACCTGCAAGCTTGCACCCCCAAAAAGCGATAAACTGCACTGAGTCCTCCCATATGTTTCCAACATAGAAACGCTGGCCTGCAAACATAGAAACCCTTCATTTATTTGTTACTTCCTTCTCTTTCTCCTCCTAACTCGCCTCCAATCCCCTCATTCTCTGCCACCGTGCTCTCTTTACCCGGCTCATTAGGCCAACATTGCTCGGCCTGTGACCGTGTTGGGTACAACATCCCTACCTGATGGTCGTGATATGGCAGGTTGATCAACAGGTGGGGCAGATCCATTTTACACCTCAAGTGGGGCACACTTTTTATTTGGTTCAACATAAGAGCATTTCCAATCATATGATTTTTCGAATTCCATAATAAATCAGTAGAGGAGTCCCTAAAAATCATTTTCAAGGGATTTCTCAAATATGAGGAGGTAAATAAACCTCTCTCCTTCTCTAACCAAGGGCCCGTTTGGATAGGTGTTCAGGGTGCTTTTGAGGTGTGGACGCATTCAAGTGCACAAACTCTGATCCAAACAACTTTCCATATTGGCAACAACACAAACCATGTCCCGCGTTTATAGTATAAAATAATGACGTTGATCATTGCCCCAGAACAACGCTTCTGACAACACAATGAAATGGGTCGGTCGAATGGATGCTACTTTTACAAGTATACCCATGCAAGTTCGATGGGGGCTTATATGAAATAAGAGTATTTTTGGTAATGTGTGCACCCAGCACCCAAAACTTCATTTTTGTGCCAAACATGACACGATTGTGTTATGGAGCTTAACGCGCTCACATCTGTGTATCATCCTCAAACGTCTCTCAAACATAACCTAAATCTAAGAGCTCCAGCTCATAGAGGGTGGACTCCATCATTTTTACAATGGAGCCCACTATTTTTCAATTTTTTGTGACATTTTTTAGCTAGGCTTATTACTTTGTTTTTTTAGATGGGATCCACTTTTTGTCTTTTTAATAGTTGGACTCACTTTTATCGAAATATAAAGAGCATGATTAGAGTACACAATGCTCGCTCTTTTAAGTTAATTTTCCCCCCTACAATAAATTTATTGAAACATTTTTGTTGATCGTGATAAGACAGTTACAAAAACAATGAACCCAAACAAAAACCAGTGGGCGAGCAAAAAAAATAAAATGTGCATAAATAAAGAAAATATATAAAAGCCCCACCACGCGGTCCAGCAGCTGTATCCGTTGTTGGGCACATCGTCACCTACTCTTGTTTCTTTTTTTTTCTTTTTTTTGAGTTGAATCACCTACTCTTGTTGACTTCAAAGGAAGTCTCCAAAAGCACACCTCCCTCCCACCCCTCTCCAAAAAAAAAAAAAAAAAATCACCAATTGCAATAAAATAAATCCCATCAAAATCAGTGCGACCCAATCAAAATTCAAAGCATACGCAAAATTCATAAAACGCAGAGAGATATTCAAGAGCAAGAAACGCAGAAACAAAGAGATTGTTGATTGATAAGTACCTGTGCAATTGAGTGCTTGTAAACCATCGCCGCATAAACAGCCCGCGAATTTGATCCCCTGCTTGTTCTCGTAAAGGCACGACCCTCTGCTTTTCTCGCACGCCGTGCAGTTTGTCTCGGACACCCAATTCAGCTCAACCCCCAGATTCAACACGTCCCCAAAATGATTTTGCAGATCCGACAGATTCACAGAGTCGTTTAACGCAGGCAACATCACAGCCTCCTGGCAATAGATGTGCCAATCTGTATTCTTTAAGAAGAGGTCATCTGGGATGACATACGAGTTTTGCAGGCAAGTGAGAGGAGCGGTTTGGATTTGGAAGATATCAATGAGCGGGATGTGGGGGGTGGAGCAGTTGAAGAGGAAAGTGAGTTTCTGATCTTTGGATGTGTATTCGAAGAAATTCATATAGTGGTCGAAGGTGAAGTTGTGGCGTGGTCGGGGACATGGTTGGTTGTAGACGTCGATGTCGACGAGGGTGACCGTGAGAGCTTCGTATTCTATGTTGGTGACGTAGTAATCGTCGTTGGGGAGGTGCAGTATTGGGAGTTTTTTGTTGTTTGATTGGCCGCAGGTGAGGCCAAAGCCAGGGTAGCCGCAGTAGGAGGTGGTGGACCTGGTGGTGGTGGTGGTGGTTGAAGAGTTTAGCCAGAAGGGATACCGGATTTGGATGTCTCCGCAGTCTGGGTAGGATGGACAGGTGTTGTTGGAGGCGGAGAGGGTTTGGGTGATGGAGGAGGTGAAGAAGAAGAAGAATATGAGGGTGGTGGAGATGGGGATGGAGAGAAAGGCCATTGGAGGGGATACTGGCACACAGCACCAATGCAGAGAGAGAGAGAGATTTATATTTTGGGGACTGCTGAGGTTTTAAAAGTCGCGTGCATTGGGAAGGAGTTTGTTCAGGGAAATTTCCTGGTGGGTGTAATAGTTGGTATAAGGCCATTTACCGTCTTTATTCAAATTTATATTTAAATTTTATTTAAAATTTAAGTAAAAACTTGATTTAATATGATTTGTTTTCAATTATCACTTTGTGTTTTACTCAAATCTTTTTAAAAATTCACATCATATCTAATTATTTTCTATAAATATTTTCAAAATTCTTTCCACAAACATTTTTATTATTTAATTTTTTTCCCTTCAAGATATTTAAATTTAAAAATTATTATCGTCCAATTTTTTGAAAAAAAAAGATAAAAATAATATTTTTTTTATTGAAGTAAAAATAAGAACTTAAAAAACAAAGATGAAGACTTAAGAAAGAAGACTACTTTTTTGTTTTTGGGTTTCAAGAGATGGTAAGAATTTTGGGGGGTGGGAAGGCATATAATATAATTCAATCAAAGGTGGATAAATGTCACTTTTGGAACAAAATGTGGAGATAAATGAAAAAAATATTAAAAATTTGGGTAAAGATTTGAGTCTCCCTTAATTTGGGTAAATGTTTGAGTAAAAACTTGATTTGGTATGAGTAAATGGTTGGAGAAGGTTTTTGGTGACTTTTACTCAAATTTAAATTTAAATAAATGTTTAGTTATAAGATTGGAGATGCTCTAAGATAGTACGTGTTGCATTTTATTGGGTGTGCGGGACAGATGGGTAAAAAAATCTTAATTTTTTTAATAAAATGACATATGCCCTTCGTGATGAGGTATGTGATTTTTTTTTTAAAGAACAGTGCTTTCATGATTTGATTCTTCTACCTCTTTTATAGAGGTGGAAAGTGTTTGTCAGTTTAACCAAAGTTCGGTTCCTGATATATGTGATCTTTGGATCTTATTAGATTTTATTAGTCCTTAATATCACATGACATTTTACATACTTGATATGTGAGTTCTTTTTAACATTTTTTAATGATAAAAATAACTCTTATTAAAGTATAACAAGATATGTTACATCAAACAATTGGATTTCATCTCTTGTGATCACCTAGGATTAGGTATAACAAGAAAATAATGAGGAATGAAAGAGAATAAAAACAAAGTTATTTGTTTTAGGATAATAAACCTCAATATTTATGTCTAGATAAATTAGGAATAAACATGAAAACTATCTTAAAAGTGCATGTGTTAAAATTGTTTATCGGAACTTATTTATGTTAATTGATGAAAATATATTTATGTTATTTTAAAAAAAAATCATTTAATGCTCTTACACACATCTCAAAAGTTTCTCACATCCCAAACTGGGATTATCCGAAATAGGGGACTATTTAAAGTTCTCTCAGGTCAACTATTTATATATATGGTGGATAATTGACCTAATTAACACGGTAGGAGATCAAATTCATCAAAAAAATTAAATAGGAGATAAGATTGTATAAGTATAGGGATTAAGCAAGGATTAGCCCATGATGATAAAAATAGGAATCCAGAGTAAGAAAGCCCATGTGTCAGAATTCTCCTTCGGCCTAATCGAGCCTGCTTTCCCCGGCAGGTCGGACAAACGATTATGCCCGACCAGGCCAAGTCAGACATACACTGAAAGATAGTTGACTAAAACTTAACCATCTAAAGACGGACACTAGACAATGCCCGACCTGAGGAATAGACTGTCCAGGATGTAATACATATACTAAAAAGTAGGTCGGCAATAGGCCCATCCCTGCAAGGTAACGATTAACTAGGGGAATATTCTTTAACACTGAAAAAGGACAGGAAGTCAGAAAAATAGTTATAGGATGATGATCCCTAGGCGACATATGTCCATAGATCCAGAAGCCACGTGGAGATTTCATATCATGATATGGTCACCCGCAAGGCCAAACTCGACGCACCCCTGTTTAGTATAAAAGAGGGACTTCATCTCCCTCTCAAGGTATGCGAACTCTCTCTCTCTCTCTCTCTCTCTCTCTCTCTCTCTCTCTCTCTCTCTCTCTACCATTTACACTCTAAGTTCTTCTTTTTCTCACGAAGAGGTGACTGACTTGAGCGTTGGAGGGGCGTTAGCTGACACCACATTGGTGTGAGTTTCAGGTGCCCAAAGACCGAAGAGGAGGAGAAGGACGACGATGACGATGAAGATCAAAGGCTTGTAGCGGATCATCACAAAGAAGAAATCGAACCAACACTGTCTCGGGTACATCCAAAGCCTGGATCGGCAAAGATCCGGCCCAAGAGGAGAGAACTAGATTTCATCCCCACAATCGCATAATGAGTTGTTTGTTTAGAAGGAATAGATGGATACAACTATGACAAAATAAATAGGAATAAACTGGTATTTGTATTCCAAGTTCCCCCTATAATTATGTCATTCCACCCAATTTATTCCACTGATATAAATAGATTCCACTATCAAATCAACCTTCATTACCTCATATATATCATGGGACCCACAAGTGAAATTATGTTTTCACCTTTTATAAATATTTATCAACATTTTATTTACATTTTATTTACAACTTATTTTTATTCAACCAAATAACAAAAGCGTAATTATTATGTTTTTTAAGAAAAATAACTAAAAACACATCTAAACAAAAAACCATGATCTATAAATCTTGTACTAGTGCACTTGATCTATTTTTAAAATAGTGATAAACTTCAAAACTGTTTGTATCTCTATCCAAATACTTCAAATAAATTAAATGGAGGAAGAGACTGTCACAAGGAGCCTTGCACTTCATAATCTTCTTTAATATAATTAATGATATATAATAAGAATCGAGCCTATGCTCGTCACGCTTTTTAAAAAGCACGCGGTCCTTTTCTTTTCTTTTTTGTTTTTTCTAAAGCATCCTTGTTTTTAATTTCTTTTATAATTTTTTTTTGTTAATACTCTTTACTTTTTATTTTTTTCTTCGGGTCCGTTTGGAAACACATATTGAAAAGTAGATTTTGGAATAAAGCTGCTTTTTAAGATGATTTTAGACCTTTGACTTTTTTGGGATGTTTTTTTTTAATTCAGGAATCAATATTTGGAAGGAATTTAATGTTTGGTAGAAAAAGTTGCTTTTCAATTCAAAAAATCGATTCCGACCAAAAAGCGTTCTTTTTGAGATTTTAAAAACACGGATTTCGAGAGAGAAATTAAAAGGAATCCAGCTTTTGATTCCGCCGGAATCCGACCCGTTTGGTTGCGCGTTTGGGTGGAATCCGCTTTTTAAAAAGCAGAATCGCCCCCAAACGCGCTACCAAACGGACCCTTCGTTTGTTGGGTTCGGATCTCCTGTGGAAAAGCTACAGGGATCTCCTATGTGAACCACTTATATTCGGATAGGTGTAAATGAATTTCACGTGACATCACGTGATTCAAACAGCCATGTTACGCTCATTGACGTCCGTTAAATTCCCCCGTGTTCCCATTTTATCTCAAAATTGGTTATAACAGATAAATAGAATTTAAATTCTTATCCCGATTTGGGGATGAATAATAATTTTTATTTTAATTATGATATATATTCAAATAAGATTTAACTCATGAAGTTCTATTGGGCACCTCCCTTTTCTTTCGTGTATTCAAAAAATCAACCTAGAAATTATATTTATCCGAACCCAAATCTAATATTATCATGCACACTAACAAACCATTCCCTATGCTCCAGACCATTTGAAGATAATTATTTTAGGGATTCATTTTTAAAAAAAATCATATCACATATTTCACGTAACAATGAATATGCTCAATGTGAAATATTATTATGTAATACATACCACATAATTCTAGGGATTTCAATCTAACACATTCACATCACCGAATCACATAAATAATGCAAAAAAAATTTTAAAAAAATTTCGTATTTGTTTAGATGTGATACATGGAGAAATCATATAACTATCACATATCTTTAGTATCTCCAAATTCAAATAAATTCACCAAAAAAGAATAGCATCCGGATATAAAAAATTGTCATTCGTCATTGTTTTAACACTTGAAATATAATTGTGAAATCTAAATAAAAACATTTTTTTATTCAAATTATTAAACCCTATGACATGAATTCTAATATTATGGCTTTGATAAAAAATTAAAAAAAACTTAAATGTCTTTTCTTTTATTTTATCTAATAGTATCCCTATTTTTATGAGATTTGCTTCTTCATTCTGAGCATATCTTTGTTGACTATTTTTTTTTAATAGCTTGGTTATAGTTGTTGGAAGTGTGGATTATTAACATGTGCTAAACCCAAGCATTATGACCTAATAGTGTTCAAATCACATTTGTTTGTTAAGAAAAAAAATCAACCAAGATCCCTCCTATCTATGCATCTTACTGAGTTTGCTAACGTGGCATACACTGCCATTTTCAAAATAACAATAATTGTAGTAACTACTGAATTCATAAACGTCAAAATGGAATGACCTCTTAAGACCCCAAGCAACAACATTCACTGGTTAACATTTATCTAAAAAAGCCCATCCAACAGTAGTGACTTTAAAAAATGATGAACATATGAACTCATGCCCCTGTTCATTTAACATACCTATCATAATCTAGCAACCAACTTTGCTCATTTGATCTTAGAATTGTCACAATAACAGATTGATCTGTTAAACCAACTTTAATCACACACACACACAAAAAAATACATCACAAAAATCAGAAATACAAAAGCTTCAAAACATCTAATCAGTCAACGAAAATTTATAACGCCAGATTTTGATCCGTCAATCTGTATAAATACATTCTCTTCCCCTCCAACAATAGATCACCAAAACGAGCAAAAAAAAAATACCACACAATCCAGCGCTTCAAAACGACACCGAAATCCAACACGAATATAATCCGGTGGGGTCTTCGGTGGGGGGGGGGGGGGGGTTTCGAAGCGGGTCAGAGGCGGTTGTGGGGGTGGGGGCTTCGGTGATGCCGGTGGGGCCTTCGGTGGTGGTGGTGGTGGCTAGGGTTTCCGCCGTCACATATCAAAAGGTGTTTGTGATGGAGAGGGATAAAAAGTGATGGAGTTGAGAAATGAAAAGAATAGATCAGGACCGTTCAAATCGGAAGGGAAATGGACGGTTGTGATGGATTGAGAAGATGAGACGGAGTGTTTCTCTGTTAGTTGCTCATGTGAGATCCATGTCAGAGGTATGTCAGGTGTTGGCATTTGATTGGGTTTCACAAGAAACCTCTGGGGCATTCTCACAGAGGATCCGAACCCTCGTTTGTTAGGTCAAGTGGTCTTTGTTTGACCAGAGTTCACCCATGTACAATCACAGATTCACAAACAAATTTTGTCTCCTTTAGAAAACTGTTTTAAGTTTTGAAAAGCTTACTTTTAAAAAAGGAAAAATGCATATATTAGATAACAATAATGATTTTTTGGTCCCAACTTGTAGATCCCATTAGAAGCCTCATGAGGTGGCACACGTATAATTTCCATTTTACCCTTCATTAAGTTTTTTTTTGAATTTGTTGGGATTCTTTGTTCCTTCTCTTTTTTTAAAAAAAAAAAAACCAGTCAAATTCAATGGAAGAATAAACAAACAATCGAAGTCAATTGTTTATCAACCATCAGCAGCCCATTTTATACTTCTCATTGATTTTTTTAATGACCATAAACATAAACAACGATCCGATTTCATTTCTTGAGAGGTATTTCAATTTTTCTGTTTTGGATCCAAGCAGATTTGTGATATGTGATTTCTTTCTTGTTTTAGATCCAAAAAATTACTAGATTTTGGAATATTTTAATTTTTAAATTCAGATGGATTGGTGGATTTGAAAACAAACATCGAATTTTATTTTTGTTTCAATTCAATCTGTGGAGAAGAGAAGAATTTTAATTCATTTTTTTTTGTGACCAATTTGTGGTGCAAACAATGACGATCCATTCAAGATTGTCATTTTTTTATCTGAATACATTATTTTGATTTTTTGTCATTCATTTGAATCATCATATACATGTATTGAATCTGAATTTTATTTTAAATTAAGATAGATGGTCTGTATCTTGATTTACATGCATTGTTATATACCATATATGATTTGTATAATCGTTTATGATTGTGTGTTTGTGTATAATTATGCATAATATGTCATTCATCATATTTTTTAGCTTTGTATCAACATTATTCAACTCATTCATATATAAGATTTCAAATACAATGCACATTCTCTTGTATGGAATGTGTATTTGTTAATTCAAATTCCAGATATACCTATATCTAAATTTGAATTCCAGCCCATTTTTTCACGGTATTTATTCATTCAAATTTCAGATACACATGTATTTGAATTTGAATTCCTATTTTTTGAAGGTTGTTATTTTTATTTTTAGGGATTTGATTAATATAGCTTATTAATAATTATTTGCTTATTGTTGGCATTTTGAAGATCTTTTATGAATTTTTTATGCAGTTCTCAGTAGCATGCAGACCATATTTGTTCATTTGGATTTTCAGATACATTATTGTACTTAATTGATAACATGTGGTTGATGTTCTTTTTAATTCAAATTTTTAAAAAATATACACAACCAAAAAATTGATTTTCCCTGACGGACTTTATCTGTCGCTCTAGACCTTCCGCGACGGACAATAGCCGTCGCAGGTCCGTTGGTGTTGGGGGTGTCAGGAAAAGTCATGCAACGGACTAAAGACATCAAATCATCAACAATAAACAACATATTAGAGAGAGGTAGAGTGTGAGAAACACACAAAGGAAAGGGAGAAGTCATAGAGAAATACCGGAAAGAGGTAGCTACTGCATGACATATAGCAAGCATATATATATCATACATAGAAGAACAGGAAACACAAAAAAAATACATACAAAATAGAGGAAAACAAACAAGTTGTACCATACCTAGATGAAGGAGAACCATAGTGGGAGAGGGAGGAGACTGCACTACTACAGTGGTGGCGAAACAGGGGTTAGCTGGCTGTGCGACGTATGAGGCTGATGGAATGTGGCCAAGGGTCTACAATGTTAGAGGGAAATACCAAATATGTCGAGAAGAGCGTTCAGCGGAGTGGGGATGCGGAGGTGGGTTCACGCAACGGTGGTGTAGGGTCTGTGACGGCGCTAGATGGGAGACATTGAGAGAGAGAAAAAATTGTGTTTAGGGTTTTGGGTGCAACCACCCACTCACCCACTTTCTCTTATTTTAAACGGGTAATTGGACTTAAATTTAGAGTCGACTGCCCATTTAACGGGTTATCCTAAATTAGAGAACTTCTTAGCGATGGATTAAAGCCGTCACAAATGTGTGACGGATCATAGCCGTTGGAGAAAGGAAAGGCAGTCCGTCCCCTTTGGCCTATTTTTTGGTTGTGATATTAAGTCGGGGAGATGATTTAATTATGCCACTTTTTATGGGATTCAGTTACGAGATTTAATGGGGATATTAATTAGTTGTAACCAATTTTTAAAATTATAAGAAGGGTAGTCTTATCAATGTCATTTTGGTGGTTAGAAAAGTCAAATAGGAAACCAATAAGAGAGTGCCACCTATTGGGGCTCACAAATGAGACATAATTTCTGGGGCCCAGGTAGCAGCTCCCATTAGATAATATCCATGTTTTTCTTTTTTTAATGAAAATTAATATAATTCCCTAAAAATTTCCTTGGTTAAGTAAAAAAAATCCTGAGTTAACTTTTTTCAATTTAAGGAAGAATATTTCTGAAATATTTTATTACTTAATGTCATCATACAAATATATATATTCATATAATCTACTGAAAGATTGTAAATATACATATTGATCTCTCTTTTTTTTTTAGTATCAATATAACCCCTTGAAATTACGCGTTTAATTCATATCACCCCCTACCGTTATTCAGTTAAAACTTGTATTTACAGCACTTTTAGATTGATAGAATAAACCAGAATATTTCTTAAAATTTGATAGTAAACTAACTCAAGAGTCTCGGTTATATGGATTTTAGAAAATTGAGGGTTTAATATGCATATTTTCTTTAGGTGTGGGTAAAAGTGATGAGGGTAAAAAAGTAATTTAACATTGTGTAGTTAAGCTAACTACACCACAGGTTCAATGTGGCAAGGGAGTATATCAATATAATCCAAACAATTAGGGGGTTATATAGATTTAAAAAAAAAACAAGGGGATTTTAGTGAACTTGTAGGGGGCTATATGCATTTTTTCCTTTTAAAAATAAGTTAATAAAATTCAATTACCCTAACACACTTTGTTTTTCGAAAGTATAATTTTTGTAATAAAACCAAAAACAAACTTTATAACTAAAAAGTACCTGTTTGGAAATGCATTCATGCTAGCTTTTAAATTTTTATAAAATAAAAAAGCACTATAAATGTATTTTCAAATTAGACCTTATTTTTTGTAACATGTTTGATTAGATATACACAAATAGAACTAAAAATAGGATTTATTAGAGCATTATTAATTTCTCTACCGTCATCATGTCGGTTTGGCTAGCGCACATTGGGATAAAAGTTATATAAGTTAATTAATTAACCTGGTTAATTATTATTTTGATATATTGGCTAGAGCATACTGTTTTTTACAATATTTATTATTTTGATTTTGTCAAAACAAAAATATAAGTTCATATATATCAAAATTCCCATTCTTATTCCAGATTTAGCCCCAAAATGATACTAGTATAAAACGATGATGACAGAGGACCATAAACCACAAAATCAAATCTAATTCATTGAAATTAACAAGTGTACATCCAAATCTTGATCCCCTATCTTCCTTTCCATCTTCAGATTTTGTAATTCGAATTCATTATTGAAATCATGGTAGCAAAGTCTACTTTTTTTCACAAAAAAAGAAAATGTGCACGTCCAAGAATTAAATACTCTACAATCCAAAAATAAATATCTCCAGTGCACAAACTGTGTATATATTATATATAAACAGCATGTAAACTCATTGTTTATGATCCATTGGGTCCATGGGTGACTAAATTAATTATTTTATAAATTAATCATAAGCACGATATGATGTAAGAAAAAAAAAGGACTTCTAAATGATTTGAAATTGTTGTAAATTAATTGGTAAGGCAGCATGCCTATCCAGGATGTTATTATAGACTAGTTAAATACACACGCAAATACACGTGTTTAAAAAATTATTATAAGCTAAATAAATGAAATTAATTGATATTGCAATTTCATCACAAAATTAATCCAGAAAAAAATTCAAATTCAAAAGCTTGATTTCTTTCATCAAGAAATCAATTTAACCAAAGCCACACACCCCACTCAAAAAGAAAACTTAGTTAATAACAACAATCCGAGGTAAAAAAGATATTAAAGAATCAAATTAAACTTGACAGATATAATCAGTGGCGGAGCCACTAAGGGACGAGGGGGGGCATGGGCCCCCCCTGATTTTTTTGAAAAATGTTATATTCAGTCCCAATTACAACCCCAATTACAGTACACATTGATTTTTTTTATAAAAAAAATCATATGATTTTCAATTGAAGTGCGAACAGTTATATGAAATGAAGTATATATTAAGATATACTAGTATTTTTTTTGTGTTAAAAAAATGATAATTTTTTTTGCACCATACTCTATAAATAGCGCAGTATATACTACGTTATCATAACTTACGGGGCTATAAAACGGATTAAGTGTAATAACACTCTTTTTTTAATTTTTGAAATCTTTTTTATTATGGCTCATACCCTATAACCCACATGTCATAAACACGCAACTCAACAGTAACAGCAATAACCCATTTTTTATGTATCTAGAATATCATAAAATCAAGGAATTCCCCCTTGTATGAAGATGAAAAAATCTCTTAATCACAATAAAAATCCATACAAGCTTTCCATATCAATCAAATATTTAATTTATCAACTATTGCACAAATAAACAGATGATGGAAAGAAGTGAGACCCTCCCAAGTATCAACAAAACTCAACAATTCAACACTGAATAAAATAAATATCTGATTCGTTGAAACACTAACATATAAAGAAAATTCAAGATATAAATAAGCATCGTCTTAAATACAAAGCACTAGGTATCTGATTTATTCATTGAGATTGTTGGATTGATAATGATAAAATCATTCAACATTTTCAAAATATGAAAACTCGTTAATCTCAAATTTAAAAGTATGCATTGCTTATTGTATATATGTTTTGAAATTTTTTTTTGTAAATCATTAATGTGAAATTTGACATATTATTTTAAAAAATGACAATTATCTTTTAGAATTATTCAGTGATATGTTTCATATGAATTTTTTATTTCATTTTTTAATCTATGCTATTAAAATTAAAATATATAAAAAATAATTTAACTTTAGAAAATATTTATATAATTCGCATTAAATCCCCCTTTATAAAAATCCTGGCTCCGCCACTGGATATAATATATGGGTATCTGCGAAGATGAGGGATATACCATGATACCAAAGTCCAAACTTTCAATGTTCTACTCAACCAAAAAAAAAAAATCTAATAGACAATGTAATCGATAATAAAATTACCACAAAAAAGGAGTCTTAATTTTCACATTCAAAGAAACAATGATATTTATGGATATAAAATTAATCCAGAAACAAAAGACATAACAAATTTTAAATTTAAAAGCAAGACTTTCATCAATAACTTTATGAGTTGAAATGAGTCCGATTTATTTTGTAAATTTTAGTATTTATTAAATGAGATTACAAATTATTGAATGAAATTTCATAAAATTTAAAGTTTAAAAAAATCATGTTTTGAGTTGAAGGACCTGGCTATAAATATAAAAATCTGAATCAGGAATTTGTTTATAACACAGAAAGGGGTGTGATTGTGAAACTAGTAGAATATGGGGGCCAATCTACAAATAGACCAGAAAAAATGACAAAAACCAATTTTATCAGGGACCTGGGTATAAATATATAGAGGGTCTTATTGTGAATCTATAAATTCGGGGAACTGATCTGACAATATCCCAGTAAAGACAATATTGCCGATTTTCGTCAGGGACCTGGGTATAAATATCAGGGACCCGTTTGTAACACAGATAGGGGTGTAATTATGAAACAGATATAATCTTGAGACTGAACTGTAAAATATCCAGCCCTGAAACGGACAAAAATTAGCCGAATGTTATGTCGGCATCGTTACACTTTTTTAAGTGTGTATAGGTATATATATACACGTCCTAAAACAGACCAAGTGTAATTCTAATTAACAAAACAAAAAAACAGTAAATTTAAATTGAAGGTTTTGAATGAAGATGTAAGTTTTTTATTTTTATTATTCCGTATCATTTTTCATGTATTTACGACTTTCACAAGAAATAAATATATTTGAGTCGGTGATGTTAAACCAGACATTCAGACTTTTCAAAGTCCCCACTTCCAGAAGACAAATCAGTGTTCTTTGTGGAATAGCCAACAGGATTCTTCCAAGGGGTCTCACTGACAACGAAGTTTTTATGTGTCCCAAGAAAAAAGAACTCTTAATCGCGTGGTGGGTAAAATCAATCAATCTTTCATTCTAACTGTGGTGTTGATGATTTGATAATTTTGATTTTTAAGGATATAAGAATTTACATTCAATTATTAATTTTATTAGTCTTAGGGGTTTGTTTGTACGGGGACAAACAAAATTTTATATATTGGGGAAAATACTGTGATCGAGGAGTAGGTTTTGTAGTTCCTCTCGGTAAACGTACACCTCATCTATTTATTTTACTTCTTTGAGCATGTTCACTTTATTTTGATTAAAATTAAGACACATGCCTATCATTTCATAAAAAAAAATCATTCATTTGTTTGTACGTATGTTGTATAGATGACGTTTAAGACAAATGATGTTAAAAACAACCTAGTATATACTATATAATACCTATGTATTTGTTGTATACATTTCATCTAACAAAATATATATTTTTTATAATTAAATAATATATTTCAATAACGATATATATTCATTTTATACTAATAGTAATATATTTTGTACAAAATATATTTTTCGTTAGCAAAATGAACTTATATATGATGTTGTACTATGAAGACTGCTTACATAGTTACATGTTTTACGTGTACTCGTCTGGAACATAGCAAAATTGGTCTATAGCTTCGGATCGAATTGATATTAAAAAATGCATGTTAGGAACATGTTAAACAAAGAAGGGTTGGTCTATAGTACCATCAAGAATCAATCAAGAATCAAAGATTGAAAGCGATTTTGGGGAGGCTTGATTTCCAAGCCATTATATAAGTCGGCAAATGATTTCGTGTCATTCTATCACCAAAGAAATGATAAAGTCGGCAAATGAGGGTCAAATGATGGTGAGAGAATCAAGAAATGAAACTTTAGAAAGATATGAGGGTTTTCGGGTAAAAATATATTAGATGATTTAAATTAATTTAATCTAATAGATTGAACAATCCAAAAAATATTTAAATTTATAACTTACACCATGGATAACACGAACTTTCAAAGTCAACCCATCCCAAATTAAGTTATGCCTCTGATTCAAATCCAAGTTGAATCGGACTGATAAAATTTGAATTCAATCTCATGCAACATGGATTTAGGTTGGGTTCAACGACCCAAAATGCACCTAGAAATATATTGTAGATGCCTTTTTGGTAAAAATAAATAAATAAATAATATAAGATTCTGCATAAAAGTGCAAGTAAGAGCACTTGTACCAGAATAAGAATTTTGCAACAAACATAGAGAATTAATGTATTGAATAGAAAATTGTCACGTAGGTGACATAAAATCTATTTTTCATAAAGATGATAATACTTTATAAGCATCTCCAACCACATGATTTAATTTTCACAAGTTTTTTTGTCAAATATGTCATTGGTCTAGAAAAACAATTTTCAATGGGTTCCTTAAATGTGATTTGAGTAGCTAAACAATCATTGAGCAACTCGAACCATACTCAACAATATCTCAACAAATTTGTTGAACATAAAAAATCTACTTAAAAGTTTTGTATATTCCAATTATGCTTTCTGCATACCTCAACAAAAGTGATCATACTATAAAAACTACACAGTTTGACTTTATTGTTTTCTGAAAAAAAAAAAAAAAGTGGGTCCCACTAAATAAAACACCAGAATAAAATGACGGAGAGTCTCACTGGAAAAAAAAACCATGCTACTTAAAGCTAGTCAAATCACATTGGAATTGATTAATTTTTGGAGATCCTTCCCAATATTAATCACATAGTTAATTAAGAGCATCTCCAACTATATTCAACAATACATTATATTGTTAGACCCACTCTCTAGGAACTCGAGCTCTTATATTTAGCTAGGCAATGACAGAGATATGTTGATCTCGATCTTCATCTGAAGAGCTCTTTGGAGATGATGACTGGTGACCCCTTTAAAGAAAAAATGGCGTATGTATGTTTTAAATGGACGATTTTTGGTAATTAAGCAGGTATATGCATCCAAATGGGCTGTTCGCACCAGCTATATGTAACAGCCTATTTAAATTGTGTGTAACATCACTCTTCCTAATAATTAGGCTCATTAAAGCCCAGGCACGTGGCTAGGGCCTGGGCCTTGTCTTTTTTTCTCCAGGCCGGCCCGGTCTGGCTACTGGCTGGATAGGCTCGCGGCTTAAGCTCAGGGCTCTATTTTCATGGGTCGACCCGTTGTAGAAGTAGGGGTGATAAACAAGCCGAAGAAGCTGAGCTTTAACATGTGTAAACTTGACTCGTTTATAAATGAACCGTGGAAAGCTCATGAACTTAAATGAGCCTAGTATTTTTATTCAATTTAGGGTTTTTAAGGGTTAAAAAAAATATTTAGCTTTAACAAATCGAGCTCACCAGCCTAAACGAACACAATAACGGAACACAATCACACGAAGAACACAAAAATACGTGGTTCGGCTGGGTCTACATCCACGGGGTGAAAATTAAGAATCCATTATAATAGTTGAGATACCAAAAAGTCTTACAAACTCTCATATGAGTTACCCTCCTGAACCCTCTCAATCTCTTTCATATGGATCTCTACATTTTTATTTATATCATACCAGTCAAGTTTTGCCTTGAACCCTAGGAGTATATTTATATAAATAAATAACTTCTTATCTAAGTAATCTCATAACAAACAAATTTATTTCCTTGATTTTAGGAGATTCATTTTGCATCTTAATTAAGATCAAATCTTAATTAATTACCAATTATGTATCCACGTTAATATGATTTTATCATGGACATCCGATTAGGGCTGCAACTCGGGCGGATTGGGTTCGGGTTGACCCTAACCCGAACCCAACCCGAATTCTAAACTACTCAACCCTAACCCGACCCAACCCGATTTTCAACCCGAATTGGACCAACCCGAATCGAATCCAAAATTAAATAAACCAACCTGACCCAACCTGAATTGGACTAACCCGACCCCAACCCGATTTTCAACCCGAATTGGACCAACTCGACCCAACCCGAATTTTCTAACATGATGTGTAAATTAAATAAATCAACCCGACCCAACCCGTAAGATTAGCTAGGTTTACCTAAAATTTGGACTACTCATATTAGAAGCTACAGAATGAACGGCCATAATCTTTTTTTAACCATTAGTTTACGGGTTCGGGTTGGGTCGGGTTGGGAGTTAGGCCAGCCCGAACCCAACCCGATTTGTGAGTCAACCCGAATTGGCCAACCCGAACCCGATTTGGTCAACCCAACCCATGTAAAAATCGGGTTCAACCCGTCGGGTTCGGGTTCAACCCGACCCAAGTTGCAGCCTTAGATCCGATGTTGATACACCGGATCGAGACATAATTCAAACATAATCTTCTATTGATTTAGTGTTATGATTTTACAAACGAGCTTGGCCAAACTTTAACTGAGTTTTTTACAACACAAATGAGCTAATCTTGAATATAAAATTAAGTTTTATCCCAATCCTTAGCTTAAAAATTATTTAAACTCGACTGATTTGTTTAATTGAATGAATCTGAACAAGCCCCAATCGAGTCGAGCCTAAACTACTCGTTTACCGCTTCTAAACCTAAGGAGGCATACGTCTTGGATGGCTATGTAATTATATAGATTGTTCATGCAGACAACGTGTAACAGCGCAACTACTTTTAATGACAACGCTTAATAAGCCACCAGATGTTCAACTCAAAATAATAATAAAAAAAAAACTTAATTCATTGAGAGAGACCATACCTGATGCGTAGTCCAGACAATCACGATCCCGAAGTGTCGTGCCATTGCCGCACAAACAGCCCCGAAAGCTCCCCTTCTCCTTCTCATGAAGGCAAAACCCTCCAGACCTTTCGCACCCTTTGCAATCCATGGCGGCAGAGGACCTCCAATCCAACTCAAACCCACGCCAAAACACCTCCCCAAAATCAATCGAAAACTCACTCACGTAATGTCTAATCGCCAGCACCTCTACCCCGTCTTCGCAGAACAAGTACCAATTTGGAACCTCCGAAAAGAAGTCCAAGTCCCCTGTTATCACAAACGAGTCTCGCATGCAAAACAGAGGACTCTGTTTGTACCCATCGAATAAGTGGTTGGTGCAGTTGAAGAGGAAAGTGAGTTTCTGGTCGTATTGGGTGTAGTTGAAGAGTTGGGTCTCGTCGTCTAAGGTGAAGTTGTGGCGTGGATGGGGGCAGGTTTTGTTGTTGAAGGCGTCGATGTCGGCGAGGGTGACTACGTGGGCGGCGTAGTCGATGGCTGTGACGAAGTAGTCGGCGTTTGGGAGGGGGAGGACGGGTGAGTCGTTGGGGTTTCGGCAGTGGAGGCCGAAGCCAGGGTAGCCGCAATAGGTGGTGGTGGTGGAGAGCCAGAAGGGGTAGCTGATGAGGAAGGTCACAGAGCCGCAGCTCGGCTGAGTCGGGCAAAGCTGGGTGGGTTGGGTTGCATGGGTTGAGTGGGTGATAGATATGAAGAATATGAGAGTAGAGATGGAGAGAAGAGCCATTTATTGCAGCGGATAACAAATTAACAACCAGAGGGAGAAAGAGAGATTTTTTGGGATGGAATAACAGAGGTTAAGTTTCTTGGTTTTTAGTGGAGATGAAGAAGCCTAGAAGAGGTGGACCGGTGACCATCACTTTGAATTTTCAATGGGAGAATTGATATTCTGCATTTTTAACCTCCGTTTGGAGTGTGCCTGACGGTTACGATGAGTTATTCATCTTTTATGGTTATACTGAAATTGATAACAATTCATACAGAATAAGTAAATTAAATTTTTGTTTGAATATTTTTTTATGTTATTTTCAATGGGAACATAAAAGTGATTTTTTAATTTTTTGTTCAATCACTTTGGATAAAACCGTTAAAGAATAATTATTAGGAGAATATTATGTCTTTATTATCATTATTATGATATTATTAGTTTTCCTACTTTTTTTTTTCTGGTATTTTAGCTTTTTCTTTATGTATCTATAAATAAAGCATTTGACTTTTCAAATACAATAACAAGAATTCCCTTTTTCCTTTATTCTAACATGGTATCAGAGCCACCTTAAAAATCTTATATCCACAAAAGCTTTTTCTTCTTCTTCCCTGCTTCGATTGAGAAGTGTTCAATCGGAGCGGGGGAGAACTTTTGATACCCATATTTTTTTAATCATTGCTTTGTTTGCTTTTTACATGAACTCTATTTGTTTTCGCACGCCCGACACTGCCGTCCATCACGCTTGCTGTTGCTCGTCCATCGTTGGTGCTCCGCGCCGTCTGCCGCTACCTCGCGCAGCCCCCGTGCCGTTGCCTCCGCGCAGCCCCGGTGTCACTGCCGCTGTCCCGCGCAGCCCCCACGCAGCCTCGTTGCAGTCCAGCCGCTGCCTTGCGAAGCCCTGTTGCAGCCCAGCCGCTGCCTCATCGCAGCCCCGTCGCAGTCTAGCCACTGCCTCGTGTAGCCCCGTTGCAGCCCAGCCGCTGCCTCGTCGTAGCCCCGTTGCAGTCTAGCCGCTGCCCCGTGCATCCCCGTTGCAATCCACTGCTCTTGTCACGCCGTGTAGCGCCTTTGTCACGTTGTGCCGTGCCCTGTCATGCCACCCGTCGTTGTTGTCAGCCTCCGCCACATTCTCATTTTTGTGCAAACTCTAAGGGTTACCCTTCAGAGTTTGGGAGGGGGTGTTAAAGAATAATTATTAGGAGAATATTATGGTTTTTTAGAAGAATATTATGTCTTTATTTTCATTATTATGATATAATTAGTTTCCTAGTTTTCCTAGTTTCATTTTCTGGTATTTTAGGTTTTCCTCTATGTATCTATAAATAGAGCATTTGACTCCTCAAATACAATAACAAGAATTCTCTTTTTCCTTTATTCTAACAAAAACAAGAATAAGTTACGTATAAGAGATCAATAAAAGTTTATGACTTTTTAAATGATAATTATAACCCTATATAAAATGGTTTTATGTTTGAAAATAGTTGTGAGAGATATGTATGTGATATAATATATGTGACATGTTTATAGAATGTGTGGGTTTTAAGTGAGAATTTTTTTAAATGACATGTACTTTTATCCATTAACATAATAAACTTTGATAATCAATTTTAGTATCCCCATGGAATAGTAATTGAGCATTTTCCTAGCTTAGCCGGATATGTGGCATAAGCTCATGCTCCCCTAATAGTTATATCGGGCTATGCTAGATGAGCAAATTTTTGTTTGGTTTTGTTTTCTGTTATTCTTATTAGGAGACATAAAATTGACTTTTTTGTTGTTTGGTTCACCTTGAATAATGTAATGATAAGTGGGTGGATAAGTGATGGATAATAATTTATAACTTTTTAAATGACAATTATACACTTGTATAAGTGTGAGAGATGTGTGACTGATTTGATAGATATGATATATTAACATACTATTATGCGATGTAAATTTTAAAAAATAACAAAGAAAATATTTTTATTCATTAACATGGATGAGCCATGATAAACAATTTCAACATTTCCTTAGAATAATTATCATGTTTTATTCTAACTTATCCAGATATAGCTATCAAAAATTTTTTTGGAAAAAATAAACAGCGAATAAGAACTATTATCTAGTATTCACCCATATTCTAAGTTAATTCTCTACCACAAATAGGAGGTTAAAATAAACATTTTTTTTCTTACTCTCCTCTACTTCCCCCTAATTCTCCAGTTATGACTCACCATGAATCTTGTGTTGCTTTTTTGGTATTTTAACATCTGTTGGATTCTATCAATGAAGAATCAATGATCCGGTAATCCTTGGGAGATAAAAATTCCAGCATCAACATCGTTGGTATGGAAATCATTGGGCAAGGGAATGAAGTTTATATGCATGTATATCCACTGAAGACCGGGAACTTATGGTGATGCAGACGTACTACGTGATCCCTGGTTTGCCTCGGTGCCTTTTTCAAAAATTCCTACTTATATAAATATGGATGTTGCTATGTTTTATTATAAATTGTCGGACTTTGTGGAGGACAGAAATTGGAGATCTAATGTTATTAATGGAGGCAGTAAACTGTTTACTGCTGCTGTGGTAGACCCCATTAACGGGGTGGTCGATACACACCCTCCCTCAAGGGGAGGTCGAGAGTTCGAGTCTCAACTTACCAAGCAAAAAAAAAAAAGTTTACTGCCCCCTTTCTGGGCTGACCAGATTTTGCAAAGCACCCCACCACAATGTACAACTGATGGCGAATCTCAATGGTGTTGGGAGGGATCTACTTCTTCTTACCCAAGGGGCAGCAGCTATATATCAAACCTTGATGCCGAATCAAATGCCACAGGAGCATCACAACTGGAAATGGGTATGGTCCCTTCCTCTGCTTCCCAAGATTAAATTGTTTTTATGAAAATTAATTTGGAATTGTTTACACATGAGGACATTTTTGGATTCAAGGGGTATTCATATGGACTTAAGTTGTCCTCTGTATAATGGCAGTTCTGAGACTTCTAATCACCTATTTAGAGAATGTGTATACACTGAGGAATATATCACAGATTAGGAGGTTGGAATCCTCTTCACTTTCACAAAGAGTGTGGCACGAGAGGCGGCGAGGGCTCAAATAACAGTCTCTACTGATGGCCTACGGGATGACCGTATAGGTAGGGGGATTACCCATATATTGACTCTATACATAAATGTATACAGGAAGTACAACAGAGGAATAGTTTTGATAGTGTACAGGTTGTAAATTCCACTTCTGATGTTTTGAATATTTGTAGGTAGGCAGGTATTTAGAGTTTAGACAAGTTTTTCTCTCCTACAATTTGGATTAGTTTATGGGCCACATGGTTCATGATGCCAAGAAAAAGAACTATGTATACACTACACAAGGTGGAGATAAAATTTGATGCGGGCATGGTATGGCTTTCACATGGGGCTGTGTTGAACTAAACAAAGTCTTGTATTAGTATGTTGTGTGACAAAAGAATGGACTGAAAGGTGGAAAATTTGTTCTGCTTAAAAACGACTCTACGGAGGAGGAGGGAGGATAAAAATTAACCTGGTTGACTTAGGGTCCGTTTGGTTGCACAATTAGAATGGATTTCGCTTTTTGAAAAGCTGAAAAACTAAAATCGTGCAGCCAAACGAGACAGCTTTTTACAAAATCGAAAGTTGGATTCATTTTAATTTTTCTCTCGAAATCCGTGTTTTAAAAAGCTCAAAAACAACATTTTTTTTGTTGAAATCGATTTTTTGAATTAAAAAACAATTTTCTCTACCAAATATTAAACTCCTTTCAAATATTGATTCCTAAATTAAAAAAAAAACATCCCAAAAAAGTCAAAGTCTAAAATCATCTTAAAATGTAACTTTATTCCAAAAGCTACTTTTCAATCTGTGTTTCCAAACAGAATCTTAGACAACTTACTTTCAAAGTCATTTCTGTTAGTCATTTCGCAAAACTAGTCATGAACAGTGGCGTAGTCAAGAATCCACGTAGTGGACCTTGAATTAAATATTCATAATTTGCAATAGTTACTATATTTTTATTTCATTTAGTATTATTTCTTGTTTTATTCATTTAAAACAATCATTATATGAAAATTAAAATTCTAAAATATCAACAATTATAACTTTTTTGCTATCAACTTGTTTGGAGAAAGAGTTCTAAAAAGAGATGAGAAGACTTTAAAACTATCAAAACTGAAAACCAGAGAGGAGCGTATAAGAGGATGGAGTTACCCATAGATTAGATAAGGAAAAAAAATTAAAGCATTTATAATTATATGACTCTAATGCAAGCCTCCAAGTATGAAAGGTAAAACCTCCATTTTTGGAGGATATTTCTTTTTGTAGAGGGTTGTACTCTAACCATCCTTCTCCATTTTTTCTATCATTTTTTGTTTGATTAGGTTTTTAAATATTTTTATTGAAAAACGTAATGATATAATGTTTTGTGATAAATTATAAATAAAAAATGAACAATATGTACAAATAATAATTTATAAAAGATAAAAAATAATTTGATGTGTGAGTCTTCTAACTTATGAGAGATGATAAAATGAAAAGAAAAACATTATCTAAGTATATATGTTTTAAAAAAGTGTGTAGGCTACAAGCGAGAGTTGAAAATATTATTTTTTTATTTTTAATATCTATTTACTTACCGTCAAAGCTGTTTGCTCTTTCCTTTTACACATTTCTCCTCTCTTTCATGTTGAACAGAATCTCCATTAACTTGTAGATTATTTCAAGTTAGATCCAACAAAGAACAGAATCAACTTAGAAATGGACCCCATCTTACTGATGAAATGAAACTGAAAGGGTCATTTGAATATGAAGATTCACTTCGTAAATATCTTTAGTCCAATGACAAAACAATCTAATCATTGACTTGCAAATGGGATAAAAATGAAGTAAAAAACCATCTTATGCAAAACTCAACATTCAAATTACTACCATCAAATTTCTTTTATTAATCAGGTGTGCATAATCATTCATCTAAATTGTATGAGACATATGGTGCTGTTATCTTTTTGGATTTCAGACTAATAAAACATTTTCATTCTAAGTATCAAATTCCTAATCTTTACAAAATACAGAACCATGCAATAGACCATCTCATTGGCATTTTCACAAAAAACTTTCCATAGATATCACATGCTCTCAAGTATTAGAGATGTGGTATCCTTTACCGTAGAAGAACTTTGTAGCTCTAATGGTTCTCCGGTGGATGAAGGAAAGAATGGCTTTGGTGGAATTTCAATGCCTTCATTTCCCTCCAGCATCTCCAAAACTCTATTTATCGAAGGCCGATCAGAGGGACTTATCTGTATGCACCACAAGCCTACCAGTACCATCTTTCTAGCAATACACAACCCTTCATCGTCCACAACAGCGATATCATTCCATCGATCAAGTTGGGTGTAAATCCAATCTGGAAAGTACGACATACTAGACCGCTCATCTTCAGATTTTTCGTCCTTCCTTCCTACAACCATGTCCAGTAACAACATTCCATAGCTATAGACATCAGATTTATGTGTAACACCACCAACACTCCTCATAAAAACTTCTGGAGCTATGTAGCCTATCGTCCCTCGAGCGCATGTTAAAGAGACCACACTATTTTTTCGAGAGTACAATTTTGCTAGTCCAAAATCAGATATCTTTGGATGATAATCTTGGTCTAATAAGACATTATGGGGCTTAATATCCAAGTGTAAAATCCGTGTGTCACAACCATTGTGCATATATTGGATGCCATTCGCAATGCCTATTGCAATCTCGAGTAATTTCTCTCGGCCTAGACTACGACTCATCTCTTCATTGGAGATCAAGTCTCCAAGTGACCCATTAGGCATATATTCATATATTAGAGCTCTTCTTGACCCTTCGCAACAGAAGCCAAGTAACCTTATAATGTTGAAGTGGTGGATTCTACCAATGGTTGCAACTTCATTGATGAAATCTTGGCCATTGTCCTTGGTCTTCTCTAAGATCTTTGCAGCAATGGGGTGATCATTTGCTAGTTTCCCTTTATAGACACTCCCATAGCCTCCTTGGCCTAATTTATCCCGGAAGCCATTTGTAAATTTCTTTAACTCTAAGAATGAGAATTTTGTTGGAAGCATTGAACGATAATCCTTCATAAATTTTTCCACATCGATACTATCAGATTTGCTCTTCCCTTTGTAGAAAATATTGAAGTCATGTGAGTCTCTCAGTCTGAGAAATATCATGAATGCAACTACTAAGATAATAATAGTTGTAATCATAGAGGTTCCTGCAAGTTATTATGAAGAGAATAAGAATGATTAATAGTGAGCAATTATATAGAATAATTAGGTTTCTAAGACCACATTGATCTATTGACTTTATGAATTAAGCAAGAGATAATTGTCCAAATGAAATTGTAAACTGAAAAATCAATGAGAACGTTAATCAAGGCAAGCAAAATGAAATACCTATTGCAATCTTCCTTGTGCTTATGCTCGTGCTCTTTCTTCCTGCAAGGTGCAGAGCCATTTATATTAGTCTTTTTTTTTTCGGCTTGGTGTCATACAATATATGTTGGAAATTATAGTTTAAAGTATATGAAGAGATGCTTCTAACCACCGTTTGGTAGAGGAATAGATGTGAAATAGGGTAAAATATGGGTGAATAAGATTTAAAAGCCTATTTGTTTGTAAAGAATACATGTCTATAACTATGTCACAATATGTAAGAATAAGATGATATTGACATTCCAGGTCTCTCTAGAATTGTTTTATTCCACCCAATCTATTCCATGATAAAACGGACTATCAAATCAAATCATCTGTCATCACATTTTATAAATTAGGAGATTTACATGCAAAATAATTTTTTATCTTTTCAAAAAAATTGATTATTGTATTTAAGGAGAGAGAGAAAAAAAGAAAAAAATATACATCAATCCAAAAAGTCGAACAAAAAAAACATCATGAAAATGCAATATGGGGGGCGGGGGGGGGGGGGGGTTAGTCGATTTAGACTTTAACGGACTTCTGTGAATTATTTAAATCAGATGGACTTATATAGATTTTGCAAACTTTAACAAGTTGAACTCTCACAGATTTTTGCAGATTTTCACAAATTGATTTTCATTGACTTTCAAAAATAGATTTCTATCGACTCTTATAATCCTTTCACAAACTTTTACAGACTTTCACATATGAACTTCTATTGACTCTCATCAAATTTCATAGACTTGTTTCTTTTATTTAAAAAAAACAAATCCAACTATAAGTTTATCCAACATAATCAACTTGAGAATTTTTTTATGAAAATATATCATTCAAATAAATGACAAAAAAAATTCAAATAATCAAATTCAACACGAATTATTCCTACCGAACATAGTATGTAATTTATTTAATAAATATCAATCTTCACATATCTAAAATGTATATTATTACAATGGCATCATAAAGTGTAATTTATTTAATAATAATTACATCACTAAAAAAATAATGAAACAAAATCGTACACTGGTTGTAACAAACTGTCAGAAAGCGGTTACGAGGCACCGATCCCAAGATCCCACGTGTCAACCGATCTAAGAGCCACGTGGAAGACTCCATTTCATGATATGCTCACACATCCATGGCAATAGTCACACCTCCTCCCACTATAAAAAGAAGGGTGTCCCCTTCATAAAAGGGGGGATGGACAAAGGATGAAAGAGGGGCAGAGGGAGAGAGACTCCTTCTTCTGCCCAAAAACAAAGAGAACCCAAAACCCAAGCTTTAAATCCCATTTTAATAGAGATTGGGCTTCGTTGTCGGAGGTTCTCACTAGAAAGGAAATACGTGTGGCTTGATCCCTCAAAGAGGGTACGTAGACAGCCTGATTTACATCAGGTTCAATCGAAACAAACATCCACTAATTCAATCCACCCTCATCATCTCTTCCATCGTCGTCATCTCATCACGGATCTACCCAAACCAAGCCCAGACCGTCCTCGAGTCTGGCCCGTTCAAGGAGGAGGATATTTTCACCCCCCACAAATGGCGACGTCTGTGGGACGCGGGTCTACTTTGTTGTTCACCTTTTCAGGTATTCCTTAGCAGTTCACATTTTGAGGTCTACCCTGTCGTTCACCTTTTTAGATCTTCCTTGGAAGTTCACCTTTTCAGATCTACCCTGTTGTTCACCTTTTTAGGTCTTCTCTGGCAGTCCACCTTTTCAGGTCTAACCTGCCGTTCACCTTTTCACGTCTTCATTGGCAGTTCACCTTTTCAGGTCTACCCTGCAATTCACCTTTTCAAGTCTTCCTTGACAGTTCAACTTTTTAGGTCCACTTTGCCGTTCACCTTTTCAAGTCTTCCTTGACAGTTCAACTTTTCAAGTCTTCCTTGGCAGTTCATCTTTTTCAGGTCTACCCTACCATTCACCTTTACAGGTCTTCCCTGACAATCTACCTTTTCAGGTCTACCCTACAGATCACCTATTCAGATCTACTCTGCCGTTCACCTTTTCAAGTATTCCTTGGCAGTTCACCTTTTTAGGTCTACCCTGCAGTTCACCTTTTCAGGTCTTCCTTGATAGTTCACCTTTTTAGTCCTACCCTACCGTTCACCTTTTCAGGTCTTCCTTGGCAGTTCACCTTTTTAGGTCTACCCTGTCGTTCACCTTTTCTATACTTCCTTGGCAGTTCACCTCTTCAAGTCTACCCTGCCATTCACATTTTCATGTCTACCCTATCATTCACCTTTTCAGGTCTTTCTTGGAAGGTCACATTTTCAGGTCTTTCTTGGAAGGTCACATTTTCAGGTCTTCCGTGGCAGTTCACATTTTCAGGTCTACCCTGCCATTCACCTTTTTAGGTCTACCCTGCCGTTCACCTTTTCAGGTCTATCTTGCCATTCACTTTTTCAGAGCTTCCATGGCAGTTCACCTTTTTAGGTCTACCATGCCGTTCACCTTTACTGGTCTTCCTTTGCAGTTCACCTTTTCAGGTCTACCTTGCCATTCACCTTGTTAGGTCTTCCTTTGCAGTTCATCATTACAGGTCTACCTTTCCGTTCACATTTTCAGGTTACCATGCCATTCAACTTTTCAGGTCTTCCTTGACAGTTCACCTTTTTATGCCTACTCTACCGTTCACCTTTTCTGGTCTTCCTTTGCAGTTCACCTTTACCGGTCTACTCTGCCGTTCACCTTTTCAGGTCTTCCTTAGCAGTTCACCTTGTTTAGGTCTACCCTGCCGTTCACCTTTTCAGGTCTTCCTTAATAGTTCACCTTTTTAGGTCTACCCTGCCGTTCACCTTTTCAGGTCTTCCCTGGCAGTCCACCTATTCAGGTCTACCCTGCCGATCACCTTTCCACGTCTACTCTGCCATTCACTTTTTCAGGACTTCCTTGGCAGTTCACTTTTTAGGTCTAACCTGTCGTTCTCCTTTTTAGGTTTTCCTTGGCAGTTCGCCTTTTCAGGTCTACCTGCCATTCACCTTTTCAGGTCTTCCTTGGTGTCGGTGTGGGAAAAATCCGCGTGTGTGTGGGTTCTTCGGGGATTTGGATCTGATGCGTGCCCTGGCGGGCTCAGTCGGATCGTCTCTCGGAAGGGTGGTATCGTTCCTGGTTGAGGCGCGCGACAGCGGCTCAAGAGGATTCAAGGGTGTGTGTTGTGGCCACTTGCTTTTTTGAAAAGCAGGAAAATGTTGGGTTGGATTTGATCGCCTACGTGGGGAATTTGTTGGGTCTCCGCTCTGAGACACAGATATACCGTACACAGAGGTGAAAAACAGGTAATCCTATTATGTTTCCGTGGCTTGACTAACCAGATTTATGGTTTTAAGGGGATTTATTGATTTTACGGGGATCTTTTATTTATTTTCATAAGTTTTTAGGGAATTATATTGGTTTTTTTCTATTTTTACCGTTAGTGAGTATATGATAACATGAAAATTTTCAATAAAAGATAGATGCATTTGTGTTATGAGAAGGATGATTTTTCGTATTTTGTAGGGGTTTATTTGGATATCATTTATTGGAGTTCCATTTAGCAAACAGAATATTCTTGGAATATTTTCAAAGATTAAGTATGTTAATCATACATGTTTTACGAGGACATGTTGTCATTTTTTAATTTTATGGTGACAAACGATTTAGTTAACTTTTTAGGAAGTTGTATTAATTTTATCCTAAAAATAAATAAAAACAAAATAATAGAAATAACCATGAAAAACATAGTATGACCTCGATAACCAATGAAAATTAGGAGAAACCCATTTTCACAAACCGCGGACAGATTAAGAACAAGAAACAACATAGAAACAGTGAAGGATCGATGGATTAAGAGAAGTATATATGTGCAATCGTGTTCATGTGAACCATCGCCGCATAAACAACCCGCGTACTTCCCCTGTTTGTTCTCGTAAAGGCACGACACTTTGCTTTCCTCGCACGCCCTGCAATCACTCGCGTGAACCCAAGTCAACTCAAACCCATGATTCAACACTTCCACGAAGTTCTTCGGAAGATCCAACACATTCAAATAGTCTTTTAACGCTGGCAAAATCACCGCCTCCGAACAATACGAGTGCCAGTCTTTACTCTATATCCCATAAAAGATACGTCCACTGTGATTACATACGAGTTTTCATTTTGCTCTCCCTTCTCTCCCTTGTCTCGTTTTGTGAGCTAACTAATTGTAATCTTCTCATGGGTTATAAAAAGTCTAATGTTTCCTTTCAAACAAAAAAGGGAGTCGAAGAGAAGAGTGGATTGGTTAATGAGGGGTGGAGCAGTCTAAGAGGAAAGTGAGGTTCTTTTCTGTAGGGGTGTATTGGAAGAAATTCAGGGAGTGGTTGAAAGTGAGGTTGTGGCGTGGTCGGGGACATGTTTGGCCGTAGACGTCTATGGTGACTAGGGTGACCGTGTAAGCGTCGTAGTCTATGGTGGTGACGTAGTAATCATAGTAGGAGGTGTTGGTGGTTGAAGAGTTTAGCCAGAAGGGGTATTGGATGCTGATGTTCCCGCAATTTGTTGAAGGTGGGCATGTCTGGGCAGAGAGAGCATGGGTGATGGAGGAGGTGAAGAAGAAGAATATGAGGGTGGTGGAGAGAGGAGGGCCATTGGACGGGATGATGACATGGAAATTAAGAATTCTTATGTGATGATGTATGCGATGGATCATTGACCTACTTGTCAGTGCAACGAAATTGCAGTTGCCCCCACTGGGCCCTCATCACTTTTTTTTATACAGTCATCTATTGAAATATTTATTGTTTTATAATGTATAATTTATACTTGGATATATTAGAATATTTTTATTTTAATAATAAAAAATTTAAATTTTAATACATTTTGCTAGTGGAGTGTATATAGCACTACCACCGTATACATTCTCATAGCAGTGTATATAGGCGACCGAATGATCATTTTTAAATTATAGATGAGACTGTAAAATGCATTTAATATATGAAACTTGGCGATTGCACTAGAAGGGGAGCCTTCTCAGGAAATCCAGATCGAGTTTCTCGAGGAACCAAGTATTTCTCCCTTCGAGCAAATCATGGCGATCACCTAGGAGCCTCGACCACCAACCTGGATGGACCCAATCACATGATAGGTGGACTCTAGCTAGCTATGTTTGTTATAGATTAAATTTATAGATTATAGATTATAACTTATATACTATAGATTTTAACTTTTCTGATATGATTTGACATGTTTATTGTAGTTGTTTTAAGCAGATAATAAACAGTTATGGATGTTTGTTAGAATAAATTGTAAAACTATTATTTGTTATGTAATTATCAAAAATACACATTCTAAATGTAGAAGTTAAATTTTAATTTCTATTTAATAAAAGAAGGTGATTTTACTTATAAAATTAATTTTACAAATATTTAAAAGACAAATTGATAAAATATTCAACATACATAAAAATCATAAAATTACAAACGGTGTTTCAAAACTAATGAAAATAATGGAGGTTCACAACTCATTTAATAGGTGATGATGATTCACTTGTCCTCCATTAATATTAAATAATATAAAAAATAATGAAATAATGGATTCCACATTAATTAAAAAAATGGAATTTGAAAGACAAAAATTAGAAATTGATCATAATTAATAAAAAATATAACTGAAATATTCTAACTACAATCTAAATTTTATTCAAAGAAAAGGCTACAATCCAAAGTATCAACAATCCTTTTCTTTCATTTCCTGTAGTATTTTTGGAAGGTGAGAGGAAAAGGTAGAGGAGAGGAAAAGGCTTGGACATTAGTAAATAAAGTGAAAGGCAGTTATGTCCAAAAGATTTCTTTTTAAAATAATCCATAAGTCATAATTTAAAAAACACCCTAACCTAGCATGGAGATTATGATTTTTAAACTGTTTTTAACTTAAATAAGTTTTATTATGTTTATACACTATTTATTTTAAACTAAAAGTTATAATATACTATTTATAAATTTTAACAAATATGTACATTGTCACTTTAAAAAATAATCACCAATTGCAATAAAAATCCCATCAAAATCAATGCGATCCAATCAAACAATAAAATCCGAAGCAAACACAAAATTCGTAAAACGCAGAGAGATATTCAAGAGCAAGAAACGCAGAAACAAAGAGATTGTTGATTGATGAGTACCTCTGCAATTGAGTGCTTGTAAACCATCGCCGCATAAACAACCCGTGAATTTGATCCCCTGCTTGTTCTCGTAAAGGCACGACCCTCTGCTTTTCTCGCACGCCGTGCAATTTGTCTCGGACACCCAATTCAGCTCAACCCCCAGATTCAACACGTCCCCAAAATGATTTTGCAGATCCGACAGATTCACAGAGTCGTTTAACGCAGGCAACATCACAGCCTCCTGGCAATAGATGTGCCAATCTGTATTCTTTAAGAAGAGGTCATCTGGGATGACATACGAGTTTTGCAGGCAAGTGAGAGGAGCGGTTTGGATTTGGAAGATATCAATGAGCGGGATGTGGGGGGTGGAGCAGTTGAAGAGGAAAGTGAGTTTCTGATCTTTGGATGTGTATTCGAAGAAATTCATATAGTGGTCGAAGGTGAAGTTGTGGCGTGGTCGGGGACATGGTTGGTTGTAGACGTCGATGTCGACGAGGGTGACCGTGAGAGCTTCGTATTCTATGTTGGTGACGTAGTAATCGTCGTTGGGGAGGTGCAGTATTGGGAGTTTTTTGTTGTTTGATTGGCCGCAGGTGAGGCCAAAGCCAGGGTAGCCGCAGTAGGAGGTGGTGGACCTGGTGGTGGTGGTGGTGGTTGAAGAGTTTAGCCAGAAGGGATACCGGATTTGGATATCTCCGCAGTCTGGGTAGGATGGACAGGTGTTGTTGGAGGCGGAGAGGGTTTGGGTGATGGAGGAGGTGAAGAAGAAGAAGAATATGAGGGTGATGGAGATGGGGATGGAGAGAAAGGCCATTGGAGGGGATACTGTCATGGCACAGAGCATCAATGCAGAGAGAGAGGGGGGGGGGGGGGGGGGGACGACTGCTGAGGTAAAAGTCGTGTGTATTGGGAAGGAGTTTGTTCAGGGAAATTTCGTGGTGGGTGTAATTATTGGAATAAGATGGTACGAGTTGCATTTGATTGGGTGTGCGGATGAGATGGGGAAAAAATCTTCTTTTATTTTAACAAAATGCATCTTTTTTTTTTTTTTTGCTTGGTACAAAATGCATCAGTCCTTTATGATGAGGTGTATGATCTCATTAGATTTCATTGATCCTTATAATATACGATATTTTACATGTTTGATATGTCAAATGGATTTCATTTCTTGTGATCATGTAGGGTCACTTTTTTGGTATCTCTGGTGGATATAATCTGAATCTGGACTAATCTCAAGATCCCTAATTGAACATTGTACGTTTATAACCCCCGACCTTTTTGGATAAGGCATAACTGAGAAATAATGAGGAATGGAAGAGAATAAAAAATTATTTATTTTAGGAGAATAAATCCGATAATTATGTCTGGATAAGTTAGGAATAAGTTTGATCACTATTTTAAAGGTGTAATGTAATTGTTTATCAAAGATATAAGAATAATTAAAAGCAACATTTAACTTCATTCACGCTACAGGTTGCACTGTTTCACTATAGAAACATGTAAGATATTTTATCTCCTTAGTGTCTCTTAAGAGTCACACACAAGTTAGATGTCTCATTGAATCAAGATTTTAGGATCTCCAGTCAACTAGGTTGGGTAACCATTATGGTGACTATTTGGATATATGCTTCAATCCAATTCTTTTTGATGGTCTGTACACTTGCTCTCTAGTCAAACCTTTAGTAAATAGATCCGCAAGGTTGGCTTTTGACTTTATATAATCGATTTATATTATTCCATTTGAAAGAAACTGTTTTACGGTATTGTGTTTCCAACGTATGTGTCGAGACTTACCATTATATATGTTACTATGTGTCCTTTCAATAGCCGATTGGCTATTGCAATGTATACATATTGCAGGCAAATATGAAGAAGCATATGATTTTTAAAGTTGTTGAGTTTTCTTTTCCTTGCTTGACCTGGCCAACTGACTTGGGAGGGATTTGAATGGTCATCTCTGTTTCTGTGCCATCAGCAATTCATGGGTGACTATTGTTTTGTAGCACACCTTTTAAGCCTGTTGTTGCCAAACAAGCCCGTTGTTTTATATATAACTTGACCTGTTCAAGTTATTTTATTAATTAATCATAAGCACGATACAGTAATAAAAAGACTTCGTGAAATTGTTGTAAATTTTTGGACAAGGCAGCATGCCGGTCTAGGATGTTATTATTTTTATTTTTTTTAAATTTTTTTTATCTTCAGTGACTATAGCACAACAGTTCAGGGCTTACTTGTGTTAAGAGTGTTGAGGAAAACCTCTCCAAATAGATCTAGGATTGAGGGTTTGAGAGAAAAGACGAACAAATCAAACAAGCAATCACACAAAAAACAAGGAATTTACGTGGTTCGACAAATTGCCTACATCCACGGGCGGCGGTGATGATTTTATTGAGAAGAATTGTCTATGTGACTCACAATATTTTATTTTCCTCAAAAATGTATATAGAGGAAACAACAAAAGCCTAAAGAGAAAACAAACAAATTTAGAAATAAACAGATTTAGTGATCTCAAGAATCTTAGAGACAGATTTTACAATCTCCAGAATCTTGTAAATATATTTTGCAATATCTAAATATATTTTGTAATCTCTAAATATATTTCTCAATCTCTAAATATATTTCCACCATGACTTCAACTTTGAGCCATAGAAACTACAAATCTCCACCTAGCACTAAGTTCTGAAGTCCTACCCAGCTTCCTCTTTCACATAAACTCCTCATCATCGCATCACCGCCGCTGCCACCTGCTCATCCATGTAGAACATTGATCAGGTTCAAGCAATGCTCGAACTTGATCCCTGGAACCGCCTTAGTCAACATAGTAGATGGAGTGCCATTTGTACTAATCTTTTCAAAGAAATAACTCCATCTTTGATAATTCCACGTACAAAGTGATATCGCATGTCAATGTGCTTAGTGCGTGTATGGTGTACCAAGTTTTTCGCTAAATGAATCGCACTTTGATTGTCACAGTAGACATCAACACTCTCCTGAGAGATACTCAAATCACCAACTAGGCTTCGTAACCCCAAAGCCTCCTTCATCCCCTCTGTCACAGCCATATACCCTGTCTCCAAGGTAGAAAGCGCAATTCTAGGCTGCAACATTGACCTCCAACTCACCGGTCCTCCCGATAGTATAAACACATATCCTGTCATAGACCGTCACTTGTCCAACTCACCTACATAGTCCGAATCCACATATCCACTTATTTGAAATCCACTAGCCCTGCGAAACTCTAGTCCTAGATCCAAGGTACCCCGATTATACCTCATGATCCATTTCACTGCCTGCCAGTGCTCCTTTCCAGGATTCTCAATGTATTTGCTCATCACACGGATTGCTTATGAAATATCAGATCGAGTGCATATCCATTGCATACATCAGCTATCAACGACACTCGCATAAGGAATATGAGCCATGTACTCACGCTCCTCATCTGTCGATGGAGACACATTTCCCGAGAGACGAAAGTGAGCAGCCAGTGGTGTGCTTACCACCTTAGAATTTTTCATACTGTATCTTGAAAGAACCTTCTCAAGATAACTCTTCTATGCTAAGCGTAATTTGCCTTTCTGTCTAAGTATCTCCATCCTTAGGATCTTTCTTACAGAACCAAGATCATTCATCTCAAACTCCTGACTGAGTTGAAACTTCAACTTGTTGATCTCCACCATGCTCGAAGAAGCAATGAGCATATCATCAACATATAAGAGAAAATAAATGAATGAACCAACATCGAGTCTCCTGAAATAGACGCAGCTGTCGTATTCACTCCTCGTGTATCTTTGGTTCATCATAAACGTGTCAAACCTCTTGTACCACTGCCTTGGCGATTGCTTCAATCCGTACAATGACATCTTCAGTTTGCACACTAGATTCTCCTTTCTAGCAACTGTAAACCCCTTGGGTTGACTCATGAAGATTTTCTCATCCAGATCACTGTGTAGAAACGCCGTTTTGACATTAAATTGCTCAAGCTCCAAGTCAAACTGAACCACAATGCCTAACAAAACACGGATGGAAATATGCTTAACAACAGGTGAAAATACCTCATTGTAGTCTATCCATTCCTTTTGAGCGTAGCCCTTGGCTACCAGCCACGCCTTGTACCTTGTGCCGCTACACTCTGGAGAGCATTCCTTCTTCTTGTACACCCACTTGCACCATATGGCTCACTTCCCCTTGGGTAGTTCTGTAAGTACTCAAGTCTGATTCTTGTGAAGAGACGGTTCATCACCATCAATAGTTAGTGCGTACGTCACCATGTCCTCGAACCCATATCGAACTAGTGCCAGGTGTGTCCTTCTGGATCTGCCTTCCTCTAAGGACTGCTGCTGTGGTTGTTGTTGTTCCTGAACCTCTTCATCAACCTCCGCTGACGGGCCTGTTGGAGTTTCCCAAATAACATCAATAGCATCATCTATCATCCCTCCTAGGGAATCACTCTGCTTACTAGAAGTTTGTAAAGCAGATTTATCGAATGTAACATCTCTGTTGATCACGATCTTGCATTCCTCATGACACCATAGCCAATATCCCTGATGCCCTCTGCGTAGTCCAAGAAGATTGATTTCTTTGCCTTGGATCAATCTTACTTTCTCTTATGTGAAAGTAATCGGGACATCCAAAGACCCTCAATGCACTGTAATCTGCAGGCTTCCCCTACCACTTCTCAATATGGGTCTTGCACTCTATAGCTATCGATGGAGATCTATTCACAAGATAGAATGTCGTGTCAACTACTTCAGTCCAAAGCTCTCTATCCAAACCTGCATTGGATAACATGCATCTTGCCCTTTCAAGTAGGGTCCAATTCATCCGCTCTGCCACTCCATTCTATTGGGGTGTGTAATTCACCGTGAAATGCCTGACGATACCGTTGACCTTACAAAATTTCAAGAAAGGTCCATAAGTGTATATTCCACCATTGTCGGTCCTCGACCGCCTGACCTTCCTTCCCATTTGATTTTTCAACAACGTCTTCCACTTCTTGAAGATCTCAAACACCTCATCCTTACCCTTCATCATATAAATCCATACATAACGAGAATAATCATCAATAAAAGTGACAAAGTACTTTGCTCCGCCTTTTGATGGAACTTTCGATGGACCCCATACATCCGAATGGATGTAATCTAGAGTGCCCTTAGTCGTGTGAATTGATGTACTGAATTTGACTCTACAATGCTTGCAGAAGACGCAGTGTTCACAGAAGTCAATCTTCCCAGCCTTCACACACTTCAACAAGCCTTGGTTGCTTAGTTCCGACATCGTTCTCTCGCTCATATGCCCAAGGCGCATATGCCACAACTGTGTAAGCGAGAGGCCACTGTCGCTTGATGTAGACACCGCAGCTCTACCAGTCATAGTACTCCCCGACAGAATATCTAAATTGCCAATCCGGTTGACTTTCATCACCACGAAGGCACCACAAACCACCTTCAAGACTCCACCATAGGCTGAGAATTTATACTCATTAGAGCCTAAGGTGCCAAGGGTAATAAGGTTCTTCTTTAGTTCTGGAACATGTTGCACCTCTGTCAATGTTCTCATGACCCCATCATGCATCTTCACCTTGATCAAACCCCTGCTGATTATTTTACATGCCATGTTGTTGTCCATCAAAACAGAACCATTATCGACCTCCTAATAAGAGACAAACTAGTCCCGATTGGGACACATGTGGTAGGAGCACCCTGAATCTAGGATTCATGCATCTTTGGAATGTGTTTCAAAAACAAATGACAAGACGTTCTCCGCGTCCTCAGAACCAGATTTAGCTACACTAGCCTCCTCAATCACCTTTCCCTTGTTGTCCAGATTTAATTCAGGGCAATTCTTTCTCATGTGCACTTTCTTCTGACACTTATAGCACATGATCTCCCGCTTCCTGGACTTGGATCTGGATTTATTCCTTCCAGATTCCCTCTCATCCATTCTTCCTCTCACAAACAAACCATCCGCCTGTGAGTCATTATCAGAATCCTTCTTTCTTATCTCATGCGATAAAATCACCGCCGTGACGGTCTCCAATTCAATAGTGTCATTCCCATAGAGCAACGTCGTCACGAGATGCTCAAGGGAATTAAGAAGATAACATAAGAGCATTAGAGCTTGATCTTCATCAGACATCTTTTCATCTATTTTTCCTAGTTCAGAAACTAGTCTACTAAATAAATTAAGATGTTCTGCAATAGACGTACCTTCCTTCATCCGCAGTGTATAGAGTTGTCTCTTCAAGTACAGACGACCAGTCAGGGACTTCGTCATGTACAGACTCTCCAGCTTCAACCATATCGCCACCGCAAACTTCTCCGTCGATACATTGTGTAAGATATCCTTTGTCAGACACAAACGAATGGTACTACACGCCTGAAGGTCAAAGTCATCCCAATCATCATCCTTTATCGAACTCGTCTTTTTCTCCTTCCCGTCTAACGCTTTCTCGTACAACATGTAATAAAAGAGCAAATCTATGAAATTTGAGTGCCAACTAGGAGGAAAATTAGTCTTGCCTAAAATTCATTTTATCTTTTTAACATAATAACACCTAAAAAGACATAACCACAAGCATACAAACTTACCAAAGAGGAGAATTATACGAAGGTTGAAAACAATGCAACTGGTTTTCCCCTGATTCAAGAACTCCAACTCTTATCACTTTCCAGTAAATTCCCCTACACATAATAACTTTACCTCAGATTAATTTGGAATTAAACAACAGATCCTTGTACATAGTAGGCATACCCGGATGTTAAGTAAGGATAAAACGTGCCTGAAGATAGTTCAATCCATTAAGAAATCTTTGGAGCAATGACTTCACCGTGTACTGATTGATAGAATGGTTGTCTAATAATTTCCTGAGGCAACCAAGAGAGGAAAATAAAATCAGTGTGAGCACCAAACTAAGTTTGATTGGATCATTTCAAAAAGGAAATACTTAAATCTGAGTTATAAGTTTTAGTTCAGGCATCAGATCCATAACTTTGATAGAGATCATAGGTTGTACAGCATATTTAGGGGGAAAAAACTTTGATTGGATCCAGATTGGCTCCCCAGTTTATTAGGCTTTTCATTCTTTTTTTCATAATTAACCTGAGAACCTTCGTTTAGCATTTAGATTATATATGTATGTGTTATTTAGCTGTTCTAAGAAACATACAAATCTTATAGTGGAACTTGGCCGTGTTATTTCATTGATGTACCTGTATATCACATTTTGAATGAACTCCTGGAGTAGCTCTGACTCGTTTTATAAATGTAGCAATATAAATATTATATATTTATATTTCTTACACTGAAGCGGTTCTTGAAATATGATTGTCCTTTATTTCTAGACTAGTCGCTTTGGTCCATTTTTTTGTTGATTTAGAGGATCTGGATGAGTTTGTTGCAAACGAGGGTTTTCTGGATGAATTCCAACATATTAATGATTCAATAGTGACTGTGAATGCATTCCAACATATTAATGTCTTGCACTGTTTTGCATGATTAAAGCCACCGCAAGTCAGACTAGTCTAGAAGGTCAGACTAGTCATGGATGCACAATACATGTCATATCATTTTAATGAAAATAAAGGTTTCACATGATATTCGTTGATACTTTAATGCTTGTTGTTTTTACATCCTAAGAAATAAAAATCTTTGAATCATTTTGTCTGCATTTATGATTCTCTTTATTCAGAAGGTAGTGCAACATAGAATTATTTCTGTTTAGAGTTGAGGCTATGAGAAACTTAAACCTCTGAGTTCTTCTAGTATTCTTCAAACTATTGGACTTACTGCTGCTACCTCAGATAACTTGTAGTGCAGATGTCCTTGAGAACTAGAGAAAAGGCATTGATGATGTAAATAATTTAGTATCTGATAAATTTAATATATATTTTTTCTCATAATTAAAACATATCCACAAACCTGAATGTATGAAATTCAGCAAATATACTATACACTTGCATACACAGTTTTATATTCAACTGTCCACTCTAAGTTTAACACAATTTGATCTTTTGATGAAGAGAAAAACCATGTAATCGTGTGTGATGTGAGAGAAGAGAAAAATAGTTGCTAGATAATTATACTATAATATTCACTGAATGCTTTCCACTGCTGGAACTTTGACATTTAATTCAGTGAGTTCAGGGAATGGCCTTTTTATAATCACTCTGTTGCAGATTTCGGAATATGGGTGTTCTTTCAATTAACAAAGCATTGAACTCTCATTTTTCCAATGACATATCTGGTCCAATTTCCAAGAGCCCATTGTGGGCTATGAACATGGACATCCAGTTTGAAGATAGATCTAAAACTTGATTAGGTAATCATAGCGTGACAAACCACAACAGAGTAATGATCACCCACTTTCTTTCTATAATAAAGATTGGACTAGATGCTATCAGAAAGTAGTCATGCTATTAATTATTTACATACGTGATATGATTGATTTTTGTATTCCACTTCATAAAATAAAAAAGCATGCCAATTTAAAGAATTTTAATCATGTTTTCATCAATTCAATACACAATTACACAACTAGTTTTCATAAAAATTATTTAATTGGAATTCTACTTAATAAAAACTAGGAGGACATTAAACAATTGGTTTCAATTCCTCCAAAGAAACTAACAATCATACATATAAAAAATATCATAAAATCAAAGGAATACAAAAAATTGTAATACTTACAAATGAATCGACGAGTGGCTTAGGTGCGACTGAAGCGAGGTGCGATTCGATTGGGGCTGGAGAGGTGAAGGAGAAGGGGTGAAGGGCTACGCCGGGTGGGGGAAGCAACTATGGGCAACGGCGGAGGGCTATGGCGGGAGGGGGAGGGCCACGGCCGGCAACGACGAAGGGCTTAGGCGGGTGGGGGAGAGCGACGGCGCTAGATTGGGCCAAAGGGCGTCGGATTGTTCGGGCGGAAGGGGGAATGGTGCGCCGTCGATGAGTAAAATTTAGGGTTAAAACTGGGTCACTTCGGGATCGAAAGTGAAAGTTAAACTGATTAAGCATCAGCGACGGCCAGTGGCCATCGCTAATATGTACTTACACGTGCCTTTTTATTTTTGGCACAGTGTTATAATTTTAGCGACGGCTTATGGCCGTCGCTACTAATATTTATAAGAATTAAAATAAGTTTTGAGTTGATTCAAATTATTCAGCGACGGCCTGTGGCCGTCGCTAATAATCAATGTAACAAATCATTTACCCCCCGTTTGGGGTGAAGCATAAATGGTGGATAGGGGAGAATACAGTAGAATAGCCCCTAAACAGCTGTTTGTTTGACAAGAATAAACCTTGATAGTTATGTCTGGATAAGCTAGGATAAGGCCTGATAACTATTCTCATAAAAGGCTAGAATTTGCTTATCAGGGTTTATCTATACCAATGGATAAAAATACCCTTATCTGTCATTTTAAAAAATTTATCTTACCTAACACTCTCTGCACACATTCCAAAAACTATCACATCTATCATATCACACACACATCTCTCATACTTATTCCCAAATACAAATAATTTATGCAGGGGTATAATTGTCATTTAAAAAGTCATAAACTCTTATCCATCTCTTATCTACCACTTATCCTTACTTTATTCAATGTGAACCAAACAACAAAAAGATCAATTTTACGTTTCCCAATGAGAATAACAGAAAAGACAACCAAACAAAAATTTACCTATTCAACATGGATTGTTATCTATCCCAGTATAGCTATCAAGGGCGAATAACCTTATGTCACACCCCAAACGGGCCCTTACATTTTAAACCCTACAGCGACGGTCGTTGTCCGTCGCTGAAAGCCACTGCATTCTGTTTTTATGCCACTGTCGAACTATTAGCAACAGCCAGACTTTGGCCGTCGGTAATACACAGATTACAATTGCACGCCTCGGCAGTCGGTAATAGGCATCGCTAAAAATCAAAATTCTTGTAGTGAGAGTATAAAAGGATGGGTTGCCCATAGATTAGATAAGAAAAGAATTTAAAACATTTCTATTTATATGATAGCTAATTAAAAACTATTCTTAACATAGAAATATAATTGTTTTGAAATTTTTATTGATTTAAATCATCCGAAAACATGTCTCTTTTTTTCTTCTCTTTTTATGAGATGGACACGTGGCAAGGTTCATGTGACACACTGACACCACTGTCTTTAGGCTGAATAAATGGGATCTTGATCTGGAGTGACGATCAAAAGAAACATCATTAAGGACCCGTTTGACGTTCACTCTCATCCTTGTTACGTTGTAATAGTCAGAAAAATTATATTTGTAATTTTCTATTTTCGTATTCACTCATAAACATTATAACAAGGGGCGGACTAATGAATTGGCTTCCCAATATACCTTTAATATCAACCCTAACAAAAACATGAATCAATTCCCCCTACTCTCTCCCCCTACTTGGCTGGTCCCCATCTCCGCAAACGCAGCCGCCAATCCATGAACACCCCACCGCCACTATCCGCTGCTTCATTGCCCGATCACTCGCCGCCGCTCTATCTAGGGATGCAACTCGGGCAGGTTGGGTTCGGGTTGACCCTAACCCGAACCCAACCCGAATTTTAAACTACTCAACCCTAACCCGACCCAACCCGATTTTCAACCCGAATTGGACCAACCCGAACCCAACCCGAAATTAAATAAACCAACCCGACCCAACCCGACCTAACCCGAATTGAACTAACCCGACCCCAACCCGATTTTCAACCCGAATTGGACCAACTCGACCCAACCCAAATTTTCTAACATGATGTGTAAATTAAATAAATCAACCCGACCCAACCCGTAAGATTTGCTAGGTTTACCTAAAATTTGGACTACCCATATTAGAAGCTACAGAATGAACGACCATAATCTTTTTTTAACCATTAGCTTACGGGTTCGGGTTGGGTCAGGTTGGGAGTGAGGCCAACCCGAACCCAACCCGATTTGTGAGTCAACCCGAATTGACCAACCCGAACCCGAACCCGATTTGGTCAACCCAACCCATGTAAAAATCGGCTTCAACCCATCGGGTTCGGGTTCAACCCGACCCAAGTTGCAGCCCTAGCTCTATCGGTGCCTTCCGCCCACTTTCCATTGCCAAGAACCATTAGGGCAGGCCAACGAACCACAACACCATCTGAATAAGATATCCCCTCACCCTCGCCTAGTCTCCTATTAAGTGATTGATTAATTGATATTGTGGTTGTTATCTAACTTCTTAATCATTAATTCTTTAATCAATTTATGTTTAATTTTTATTTCTTTCATTGATTAGTGGATGTGAATTTTTATTAGTTCATCGATTTTGGCATTTTTTATGTGTTATTATTATTGGACGTGAATTTTTTTGCATCCCTTATGTATGTTTTTGAAATAATAAAATGGCATTATAGTGCTTCATAATCAACTATTCCTTATAAGAAAAAAAAATATAATAAAAACAGTGATATATTGATTTGTACAGGTGATTTTCAAATTTTAAGGTTCAATTTATGTTGGTCATAGTATCATTTTGATTTTCTTTATATTTGTAAATAACTAGTATATAAATAAAGTTTAAGAATATGAATCAAGACTTACAATTTATTAATATATTATAATTGCACTAGAAATGTATTTATGTTTCTATAACCATTTTGTGTTTAAATATCTTTGTATATGTTGAATGCTCTCTTAAGGTAATTATTAATTACATGTAATTATGTGTATAATTTTTGTATGTATCGTATTATATTTATGTATTTCTGTAAGTTTATCCGTAAAAGGTATTTCAAATAGGGAAAATAACTAAAAAAGTCTCCAAAAAAGTTAGACCTAAATTAGTCACTTTTTAAAATTATACCTAAAAAAAATCTCATTTTACAATTTTGGAAACACAAAAAACTAATATACCCTTATATAATTAGATCCTTAATACATTCTATATCTCTTAACTTTGTTAAAATATTTCACCCTCTTAATTTATTAATATATTTCACACATTTTCATGTAAATCAATTTTTTATTGTAAATTCTTTGTGATTAGGTGGATTTTGTGAAATATGTATCAATATAATTTGAGTTATGATGAACTCCATTAAATGTTGATGCTTTAAAAAAATGGATATGTACTAATGATATCATAAAAATATGTAAATAGCCAAAAAATAAAAAATGTGAATAAAGATTTAGAATACTAAAATAACATCTGCTGCATTGTGGCACGACACTGATTTAAATTACATATTATGATTATACACAATGAAAAATGATAAACAATATCATATAAGATATATATAAGAAGCACATAGTATATCTATAATAACAAAACCTGATTGATTTTTATAGAGATATTGTTGTTTTGTAGGAAAAATATGTTTTTAGTGTGGAATAAAGAGGGATATTATAGATTTAATTATATAAGGGCACATTAGTCTTTTATGTTTCGAAAACTGTGAAATAAGACTTTTTATATATAATTTTAAAAAATAGCTGATTTGGGTATTTCAAACTCTTAAGAGATTTTTTTGTCATTTTCCCTTTCAAATATTATGAAAAGTTAAGAGAGAAAAAGGAACAACATTGTAGGGGTAAAGAAAAAAAATGTCGAGGGGTAGAAAAAAAAATAGGGATGTTGGTCCATGAACATTTGAGCAATTCACCCAATTTTTTTTCATTTGAACTCAATATATATTTTTATATCTTTCTAACTTTCTTGAATTTTATTATGAAATTTATTTTTTTATATAAAAAATTAATTTAATAATTTTTATCAAACATAAATAAAAATAAATGATTATTTTAGCCCACCCCAAAATAATGTTCTTGGGCCGCCCCTTATTATAATCAAATTTCTCATTCCACATAATCTACTAGAATTGATTCATAGAAATTAAGGAGAAATCTCTTTTTAGCATAGATTATCAAATTGGCTCTAAATAATGGAGCTGAAGAAGAGGTGAGACTTTTTATTGGAGAATAAACGAACGAGATTAAATTGATGACATCAACCTGGAAAAATTGGGCACCTCTTTAACACTAAAGGCATTTTTCAAAGAGAAATGATTTTAGTTCGATTAATGAGTGGTTTAATTTAATTAATGAGTTAGTATATTCAATTTAAGGTTTCCCACTAAAAATTTTCAATTTAAGATTTGTGTGTGCTAAATTCAATTTAATACAAAATTTGTTTAGATCTTAATCTTATGAAGGAAGTTTTTTTCTCAATCATCTTGTTTAATCTAATTCATGAGTTGTTCAATTCAATTTATATGGTTATTCAATTCAATCATGGATGATTCATTTGATATATGAGTTGTAGAATCCAGTTTATAAGCTCTTCAATTTGATCATTCATTATTCAGTTCAATACCAAAACTTACTTTATGTCTTATGTGTCCAACATGTGAAGTGGTTAATGTTAGCATAAAGGAAAATGAATTCTTGTTTTTGTATTAGATGAGCCAAATGCTCAATTTATAGATATACATGAGGAAACCCTAAATATCAGAAAAGGAAACTAGAAAAACTAGGAAACTAATAATATTATAATAATGATAATAAAGACACAATATTCTCTTAATAATGACTCTTTAACACCTCCTCCCCTTCAAAGTTTGCACAAAAATGAGATGGCGGCGGATGCTAACGGCAGCGACGGACGGCCGGTGGCAGCTGGCTCAGACGGGGCAAGGATAGGAGCGCGGACGGATGTAGAGGCGGGCACTGACATGCTCACAGAGACACGGACAGGCGCACAAACAGAGAAAAAGAAGCAGAAGAAACGTGACGCAGACGGTGACATGGACATAGAGGAAGAAGAAACAATTGAAGCATTTCTGCAATACTACAAACGCTAATGGCAAAGCGTAATGAAGTCTTTCTGCAACACTGCAAATGCTGATGGCGAAGAGTAATGAAGACGAAGAAGAAAGAAACATGAAGCTAACGGTGACGTGAACTGCACGAGACGAGAGGCACCCTGACAAAGAAGAAACGCGATGCGAATCGCGACATAGACAGAGACGACAATGCGCAAATACAACGACAGCGCACATAGACGATGGCACAACAGAGACGACAGTGCGCGAATACAATGATGACGCACGGAGATGAGAGTGGGTGAGGACGACGGCGCAACGAAGATGACAGTGCTCGAATACAACGACGACGCACAGAGACGACGATGCGTGAATACAACGATGGCACACAGAGAAGACGGCACGCGACGATCGGTGTGTGGGGCGCGACGTACATGCGGACTGGCGCAAATGGGCATGCAGACAGCGCGGATGGTTGCGCAAGACGCGCGGAGGCATGGGCAGAGATCGCGCATGGCGCGGAAGGCACGTGGAAGCAGGGCTGCAATGGCCACGGAGGTGGCCGCAGATGGTTTTTGGAAGACGCATACGCTGGCCGGTGGTTGCGGAAACAAATCCGCTGATTTGGTGCACGTAAATGAACACCTTATAGGTGAATGATTTTTCCAAGTCCCCAACCGAATATTTTTTCCAAGTGGATGAACTAGGAGGCACCACAATGGATGATTTTTTATGGAAAATATTGATCGAATGGGTGAGCCTCGGCAAGGATTCGATCAAGCCCTTAGACGCTTGATAAGTGGACAATGGAGACAATAGCACGTTTGATGGATCTGATGCACATCAGCGAGAGGCTGATCAAAGATGGCTCTTGGCGACAGCAGCACGATGGAGCAAACTAAGATTAGAGCGAACAAGCTGAAGGCGGCGGCCGATAGTGGCTGAAAACGGCAAGAGGCACGGTCGTGATGCAAGCATAGATCTGACTGATCACGCGTGAATTGGCAAACAAGAAATATGGATATCATAGAGGATTTGGTCTGCGCATGGCATGCATGCGTGGCAGTCGACTGGAAGACGCAGAGGGCTTGAAGTGCTCGAATGGGTTGAGGTTGAAGTGCTAATGTTGGGATATGCACGCGGAAGTCACGCGTTCAATTGTGGAGTCGAGTACAGCGGAAAGCAGGGGCACGCCGGACAGGCACGCGGAGGCACGGCGACTACTGAGACAAAGCTCGCGGAGATCGCGAGATCACGTGCGTGGGGTGACGCTATGCGCATGGAGGAGCAATGACAGATCGCATGGATGTGGGGATCATGCGGGCAGCTGGCACAGGCAGACACGCAGAGGCACGAGGAGGACGCAGAGATGCGTGGAGTGCGTAGAGGCAGGACATGGAAGCAAAGGCACGTGGAAGACTCTCGCGGAGGGCGTGGTGGTATTACACAGCGGATAGAGAAGAAGAATGACGGCACAAACGAATAGGGTTCTCGCGAGAAACAAACAAAGCAACCAAAGAAAAATATGAATACCAAGAGTCCTTCCTCGTGAGACTGTGCGAGTCTCCTTTTACTTGCTTGTAAATTTTCCTTTTCTTTTTGTTCGGGCCATGGGGGGCAAGAAAGTGGACTTGGGTGGGGACACAAACCTTTTGAGACCCTTCCCAAAATTCTTTTTTTTTTGAAACCTATGACCAAACGGTTCTTGTAACTTTAATGACAAGTTATCAATGGACTACCCTTTTTCAAAAAAAAAAAAAAGAGTTCTTCCCCGCTCCGATTGAAGATTCCTCAATCAGAACAAGGAAGAAGAAAAAGAAAATATTTGTGGATCTAGGGTTTTTGAGATGGCTCTGATACCATGTTAGAATAAAAGAAAATGAATTCTTGTTATTGTGTTAGAGGAGTCAAATGCTCAATTTATAAATACACATGAGGAAACTCTAACTAGAAAAACTAAGAAATTAATAATATCATAATAATAATGATAAAGACACAATATTCTCCTAATAATGACTTTTTAACACCAATCTGAATCCTACTAATTAAAGACCCATGTCCGTGTAAATCCATGTTTGAGTGGATTTTATGTTCAAAAATCCCAAAAATTCTTAAATGTGAATCCAAACTCAAAATCCATGTTAAAAATCATAAACTACTTTTAAATTTTCAATGTTAAAAAACCAGAGAATGAAAAGTTAAAAAAAATATATGCTTTGAAAAGCGACTCTCTCATGTTCGATTTTTGGTTCGGATGTATTTTGGTAATCAACTATTTGAAAAAGTTATTTCACACAATCTTTGATAAACAAAACCTAGATTTAAACTTGTCAACAGAGTAGATACAGATTGGATATGCCTATATCTTTATCCGAATTGAATGTATGATAAAATATTTGTATATGATTGACGGATATTGAAAAAAATATCTATATCCAATCCGCAAATCTGAATTCGGGTTCAGATAATTATATAAAATATCCAAAAAATTTAAATGTACAAGAATATGATTCAAATATCCGAAAATCCAATATCCGAAAGTAAAAATCATATATCTAATATTGAAATATACGTAAACACACGAAACATTACATATTTTAAAGTAAAAAACTCATACTACAACTTAAATATAAATATATTAATGTAATAAATAATATTATAATATTATTTCAGATACAAATATTTTTCGGATTGGAAACCATTATATCCATATCCAATCTAAAATATTTCTGATACAGATATTTTATTTCGGATACGGATTCAGATTCAAATTAGATATATATATTTTTTGGATAATTAATAGATATCTAAACTGTGTTTTATAAGTTGATGTCTTATTGAGATTCAAAATCAAAATTTGAAACGCACAATTATATGAATCTTAGCTTTTTAAATTCACATCCAAATGGACTTAAATCCATAATTGATCCAATTTCAGTTTCAGTCCATTACAACCACATGCCAGATAGATAAACTTCTCCCAACCATAAGTCTAAAACCCATGCATGTATATATACATATATATAAATAATGAAGAAAAAAAAAGAACCACCACCAAAGTGTGGTGGTTGGTTGTGGATATGGTTGTGGTTTTGGACCCCGACAAGAGGGATCCAGAAAGGTGTGTTAGCCCCACCATGTCTGCCTACATAGGTTGTTATTTCTCCTCTGTCTCTGAGAATCATATGTGATTTTGCTAAATGGAACCTTTTTTTATGACCTAAACCCCCTCCATGTGTGTGGGCTCTGTGTTGTACCCGTCCTTGTTAAATCATATCCCATCACCATTTGATGCTTCGGAAGCCTATTATGATCAGTAGGTGAATTTATTTGTGAATTGTAGAGCTAAAACATTTACCCCCATTTGTTGCAAAGATGGATAATTTTTTTTTGGTAAACATATAAAATTGTATGGCTACACTTCGCAAAAATAGTAAAAGTAACATTTTGTTGTTTGATTCACAATGGATAAAGTGATGATAAGTGACGCATAAGAGATAGATGTAAATTTATAATTTTTTAAATGATAATTATACAATTGAATAAGAGTGAGAGATATGTGACTGATTTGATAGATGTGACAGCTTTTGGAACGTGTGTGAAATTGTTAGGTAAAATAATTTTTTTAAATTGACCTAAAATCCATTGACATAGATAAGCCCTGATAAGTAATTCTAACATTCACTTAGAATAGTTATCAGAGTTTATTCTAACTTATCCAGACATAGCTATCAGGGTTTATCTAAGAAAAACAAATAACAAATAAAGATTATTCTCCAATATTCACCCCAATTCTATATTAATTCTCCACCACAAACGGAGGATAAGAGTTTTGAGATAAAAATCAACCCAAAACACTAATCTATTTGGGTAGCGACATAAGTATTTAGAGACAATAAATATTTTAGTATAGATAACTATATCAATTAAATAAATCATTTTTTAATTTGATTGTATTTTTTATTTTCATTGAGAGACGTAATAATAAAGTTTTTTGTTGTTTAACTAAATGGATAAGTTGTAAATAAAAATTGAATAATATGTGCACAATAATTCTTAAATAGTATAAAAAAATGATTTAACATGTGAAAAAAAATGTTCGGCCAACAGAGATAAAATATAACAAGCATTTTTCATGAATGTATTTTTTTTTTAATACAAAGACCCGGACTACAACACAGACAGTAGACAAAGCCCACAAACATACAGTCTAAAGGGCTGGTCTCCATTTTTTGTCTTCCAATTCGAATTTACATCCCCCATGGGGGCTGTCATAAACCATCGTCTCAAGCGCCGGCTGGACATGGAGCTGGTTATTTGTAGGCCAGAAATAATGTTCGACCAACAAACTTTATTACAAAACATACAAAACATTGATAATTGTTCTCAAATGGATAAATTAGAAAGACTAAACACCAAAGTAGAGGTGGAGTGTAAACTCCAAAACGGTTAAATGTTTTTCCAAGGCTAAATAACTAAGGGTCCATTTGGATATGCAGTGCATACGTCCACTTTCTGAAAAACAATGTCACGTTGGAAAAGCAATGTTTTGGGGATTCGAAATGTATGAAAGAATGATATTTGAACGTAATTTAGGAAGTGTCAACACAAACGCAAAAAATATGTTTGGATCTACAATGGCTTTGTCACATTTTCCATAGCAAAATCAGTCTCATCAAGGATCCAAACAGGCCTAAGTGAATCTCAATGTGACATTGTGATTGAATTTTTAGATAAAAAAGTCATAAATGCAGTCAATAAATCAAATCCGTGAATAAAAAATTCATCCAACAACATAAATGTAGAAAACAATAATGATTTTTAGACCCAATTGGTAGACTCCATTCCAAGTCCCATGAGATGGCATGATTGAATTACCTATGTGGTGGGTGATTTTCACGTAATCCCCTCCTGGGCCGGATTCAATTTGATCCGGGCCTTTGTGATGAATCCGGGTAGATGTGTGGGCTAGGACTCTTTTTTGAGTTGATCCGGCTGAACCGTCCGCTTCTCACCGCCTTCACTGGGATCCTCCACCACCCGTTGAGTAGGATCCGGTCGAGCCTCGTCGGCCCTCACCTGATCCCTCAGTAATTGCTATCTCTTGGGGTGGATATCGCCCGCCTCCTCGGTCTGTCCTTCGGCTCTGGTCTTCTCGGAAGTTGCGACAACGTAGCATCTTCGTGCCGCAGACTAGTCGCCCTATATCTGCATGATCCCTTGGGCTGACGGGAAGCGTAGCTTTTGGTGATAAGTGGATGGGATAGCCTTCATTGCTCCCAGCCAGGTGCGCCCCATAATTGCGTTGTACGGGGAGTGCAGGTCCATCACGATGAATTTCATCAGGACGGTCTCTTCTCCTGCGTGAACCGGCAGGGTTATACGTCCGGCTGGAACTGCCTGGCTTCCGTTGAAGGCTATTAACGGTTCCCTCACTGGCTCGAGATTTGACGGTTTTAGCCCCATCTTGAGGTAGGGTTGCATGAACAGCATGTCTGCCGAGCTCCCGGTGTCGACGAGTATGCGCCTGACATCAAAATTTGCGATCCATAGGGTGATAACTAAGGCATCGCTGTGGGGAATGGCTATCCCGGTCAAATCATCATCGGAGAAGGAAATCACCCGTGGGTCTTCAGTCCTCAACTTCTTCGATACCAACTTCGCTTCCTGATCAATCTGCAGGACCTCCAAGTGTCCTGCGCCGCGTTTGCCCGTCCTTTCAACCAACTTGGGTCCCGACTGTTGTGGCAATCCTCCACAAATCATGTCGATGACCCCTGCCGCGTGCAGGAGCCCCACGGCGACCACGTGTTTCTCAGGCCTCTTCTCCTCCTTGGGCTCGATGAACTCCCTCAGCTTTCCTTTGCGTACTAAGGATTCCAAGAACCCTTTCAGAGTTTGGCACCCCTCAGTTTGATGGCCGAAATCTCTGTGGTAGTCGCACTTGAGACCTTTGTCTCGGGTCGCCGGATCAGTCTTCATGGGTGGTGCCCATTGGAAGAACGGGGCATGCTTGATCTTTTTTAATATTTGGACAAGGGGTAGGGTGAACTTCGTGTACGGCCTTTCCCGCACCTCGTTGGTCGTCGGACCGCTCTTTTGGTCGCTGCGCGGCTTGCGCTCTTTGTCTTCCCTCAACACGGGATTTTTGGTTATAGCGGCGACAGCCTGGGGACGTGAGGAGGTCGACTCGTCCTCAACCTTCGCATACTTCTCTGCCCGGCACATGAGTTCGCTTAGCGATTCGGGGACTTTCTTGACCAAGGAATTGCGCAGGTCGTGCTTTGGCGGTAACCCATTTCGAAAGGCCATTATGGCCGCGTTTGAGTCGCACTGATCTACCTTGAACATGAGGAGGCGGAACCGGTCCACGTACCCCCGAATGGATTCGCCTGCTTGCATTTGGATCTTCATAAGGTCCCCGAGGTCCTTTTTTTGCTTTCTGCTGCAAATGGAGTGTTTGGCGAACAGAGTGCCTAGTTCTTTGAAGCAGTGAATCTATCCATCGGAGAGCTGGTGGAACCAGCTCAGTGCCCCCTTCGAGACTGGATGGGAACATGCGACACATGAGCTCGTCGTGCTGCTCGTAGAGCGCCATCGCATGTCGAAAGCCCAGCACGTGGTCGAATGGGTCAGTAGTTCCGTTATAGAGTCAGAACTTCGGCTGGACGAACTTTCTTGGGGGTGTGCTATGCAGGATATGTCGCATGAAGGGTCATTTGAACCCCCTCAAGGCCCGGGAGATGAATTCCCGATCGCGGGTGTTGGTCATCTCACTCCAGTACACCTTCTTCGTACACTCCCGATGGCTCTGATCGTAGTCATCGTCTGACGAGGCTGAGTACCAGCTTGTGCTCGGGTAACGTTCCCATTGACCCGTCTGGCGGGTGTGGGTTCGTTTTCCTCGCATGTCACGGCGCGGGGAATAGTCGCGGCGCTCCCCATAGGCTTCTCTAGTCCGGTTTCCCGCGATAGGAAAGACCGACTGGTCCTGCTAACCTCCTCGCCCTCCTTCTGGCAGACGGCGCCCCTCTCCGGACGAGTACACCGACTCGTGGCTCCGTACATTTACCCGTCGACTCTGACGGTCATGGTCCCGCTGCTCCTCTCCGGTTCTGACCGGGTCCGGTTGAATCCGAGCTTCCGGTGGGGGGGGGGGGAGGGGGGGCGGCGGCGTCTTTTCTCCGCGTTTCAAGAACTGTAGCATCAATCTCTCCAAATGTCCAAAGCATTGGCTCATCAACTCTATTTCTTTTGCAAGGTCGCGCCCGGCCTCCGGGGTTGGGTCTTGGGAGGATGACCCGATTGGTGCCTTATCTTTTGGTGGCGGGGGGTCGTTGGGCGTCACCCGTCCTTCCTCCACGTCACGCTTGTGAATCGTTGATCGAGTCCTAGTCGCCACCATCTTCGCCGGTAAATTTATTGGGACGGCTTTTTGCTCGTGATCTCACAGACGGCGCTAAATGTGGTGGGTGATTTTCACGTAATCCCCTCCTGGGCCGGATTCAATTTGATCCGGGCCTTTGTGATGAATCCGGGTGGATGTGTGGGCTTGGACTCTTTTTCTGAGTTGATTTGGCTGAACCGTCCGCTTCTCACCGCCTTCGCCGGAATCCTCCGCTCCTTATAGGTCATGGCCTTCGTATACCTGCCACTCACACCAGTGTGGTGCTGGCTAACGCCCCTCCGACGCTCAAGTCAGACTTCTTAAGAGAGAAGAAGGAGAACTTGGAATACTTGAACTTTTAAGAGGAGAGAGAGTCTCTGATTTTTCGCATACCTTGAGAGGGAGATGGAGCCTTCCTTTTATAATAGATCGGGGCGCGCCGGTTTGGATCATGCGGAGTAACCATAGCATGAGATGGAATCTCCACGTGGCCTCTAGGTTCTAGGACATGTGGCGTCTAGGGATCATTATCATCCTATAACGGTTCCCTGTCGTACTGCCCTGTGGGTGTCAGGGAATATTCCCCTGCTTAACCGTTTCAGTTCGAGAAGTGAACTATGGCAGACCTGCTATTTAGCTCGGGCCTTACCTTATTCCATAGTGTAGCTCGATTGCCATAGGCTCTTCATTCGCACAATCCCGGTGATCGGTTAGTCGACTTTAATCGGGCACGGTAAGGCTTATTGTATCTTGGTCGGGCACCTGCCATGCCCGACCTTCTCTGAGCGGCCCGCAATTCCTGCTCGTCCTAACTAAATCGGGTATGGCTAATTATGGGTTCCGAGGGTGTGTTTGTGCACAATCTCAAAGGGAAAATAAAGGAAAGTGAAGGAATTTGAGTCAAAGGGAAAGTAAAGGAAAATAAAACATTTTCTCTTTGACCAGTTTATATGATGTTTGTGCATGTGATGGAAAGTGACGGAAAATAAAAATGATTGTTTGTGCATGTGATGGAAAGTGATGGAAAATAAAAATTTATATAATAAAAAATGACAAAAAATAAGAAAATATCATAAATATTATTTTATTGAATTTCATAAATATTATTTATATAAGTTTTTTTTTAAAATATGTATAAAATATTATATGTCTTGTTAATATTATTTTTATTTTGATTCAATCGTTTCATTGAGAAAAATTAGTTAATGTATAAAATATTATATGTCTTGTTAATATTATTTTTATTTTTATTCATGTGTTTTTATTGATGTGTTTAGAGAAATCTATAGATTCCTTCACTTTCCCTCACTTTCACTCCTTTAGAGTGAGGGAAAATTTTTTCCCCAAATCCTAATAAGACAAAATCAAAGGGAAAGTATGGAAATTTTTTTCCCTCTATTGGTTTGGCACAAACAAGGTTTTTATGGTCAAAGGGAAATTTTTTACTTTCCCTCACTTTCCACGTGGCACAAACACACCCCGAGTCTCGAAGGGGCTTCCCGTGATCGTTATGTGGCCCTTGATCCATGGGCCTTTCTTTTCTTAGGCCCATGTCATTCTTATCCAAGCATGTTATTCCTCACTTAGCTCTTGTGCTTGTTCTTCCTTATCCCTTATTTACTATTCTGGCTGGGATAGCCTCCTACAACCTACTTTACCCTTCCTATCTAAATGGAGAGGTTTTTTTTCCATAATTGATTTCTTATATCTCGAGGTGGTTACGATTTTGGATATTCTCTTTATTTTTTAAGCAATCAATTCAATTGGATGCAAAAAAAAAAATTATATATTTTTTATTCAGATTGATCCGTGGAAACAAAAATGAATATTGAATTCAGTTTTTGTGGGGATTGGAGGAGAATATTATTATTAGTCTAGTAAATTTTTTTATTTTTTGCGACCTAATTGTGGTGCAAATAATGACGATCCATTCAGGTTAAACTTTTCGATCAGAATAAAACATATTATTCTTATTTTACATTCATCTTTGAATCATCATATACATTTTTTATATCGGATTTAATTCAAATTCATATGCATGACCACTGTATCTCAATTTTTAGCCTTACATGATAATTATTCAGTATGATTTTTGAGATATGAATAAGTACGATTTGTATAATCTTTTTTGTTGTTATGGATGCGTATAATTAAGCATATTAAGTCATTTAGTATATTTTTAGCCTTGCATGATCATTATTCAACTCATTCATATTCCAGATACACTTGTATCTAATGTAAATATTTTAATTCAAATTTCAGATACACGTGTATCTGAATTATTTATCCAGTTTAATTTGTTGTTTGTTATTTTTGTTTGATGGATTTGATTAATGTGAATCTGAATAATATTTAATGTTTTTATCATCTATATTCAAAAACTTTTATTAATCATCTATGCAAAGTCTCATTAGCATGTAAACCATAATTGTTTCATTTTTAAACTCATTCAGACATTAGATATACTTGTATCTAATATAAATTTGTTAATTCAGATTCCAAATACACGTGTATTTGAATAATTTATCCAACCTAATTTGTTATTTGTTATGTTTGTTATGATGGATTTGATTAATATGTATTTGAATAATATTTAATTATTTTTGTCATGTACATTTAAATATTTTAAATTAATCATCCAAGCAATGCCTCATTAGCATGTAAACGTATATGAAATTCTAATATATTCATTTGTATTTGCAGCTGTATCTGAAAAAAATGGAGGTAGAGGTCAGAGGAGGTGGAGGTCGGAGGAGAGCTCGAAAGGTAGCTGATCCTAGCTCTCATATGATGGAGGGCGACGAGAGCAATCCAAGGGTGGTGATGCCGGTCGCCAAAATGAATTTCTGAAGTGGCAAATGCCTTATGAGGGTAAAAAAAATTTTTTATCAAAGAGGGAGTGCTAGAGGCGATTATACAATCCAAATTAATGAGGGATATTGTTTTTTAGAATGAAAATCAAATATAAAGGAATAAGTAGTATTGTCTTTGCTCTTTTTACCTTTTAAAAAAAGTCAAATAGGGAACCAATAAGATAATGACACTTATTGAAGCTTCTCAATAAGACTTAAATTTTGGGGTTCCATGTAGCAAGATCCATGCAAAAATTGTTATAAATATATAAAAATGACTTCTTCAATATAAGAAATGGAAAACTCATCATAGAATAATGAAAATTATAATGAATTGATTGATTTAAATATAAAAAAAGGAATATGGAGAACTGTCTAAAAAAAATTGAAGGGACAGTTTCTCATGCTTTTCGGCTGAGGAATTCGAGGTCCTGCGAACTAATTGTTTACAATTGATTTATGTATGTTCAACAATTGTTTGGTTTAGTACAATACGTGTATATTTATAAATCATGTGAGATAAATATGATAAAAATTTAAATCTACTTCAAGCTATTTTTTGGTAATATTTTATCATTATTAGGAAAAATAGAAGTTAAAATTTTATGTTATGTGGAAGGCAAAATTAACTTTTTAAATCATGAAAAATGTGATAACTCATCAAACTAAATGGATGCATGGATTCTGAATTATTCAATGAACTAAATTGTATTCGGCTAATAACTACACAGGGTAAACTAGTTTGGAATACTTTGTGACTATGCTTGTCTTGTAATGACACAAACTTTTTATTGGAAGTTGGAGCTGTAAACATGTTCAATCATCTCAAATTACTGTTTAGATCATGTATCCATTAAACCATGACATTGATCAACAGGTAATTTATAAGTCCCCATTTTACATGTCAAACCCTCCATAGATGGGTTTTCTTGTGATATCTTAGTTCGAGTTAAAATATTTTAAATTTATCTGATGCACATGGATTTATAAGTTATTATGTGCATGCAAGAATTTTTATTATTCATAGCATCCATCACAATGAGAGCGACGACTAATCAGAATCTTGTGCAATCTTCTTAATTATATGGTCTTTGTTTCAA